>ML105227.1:0-23478 GCA_003697995.1 Taxidea taxus jeffersonii
TTTTTTTTTTTTGTATAAACAATCTCTTCACAAACATTTAATACTGTCCCTATTTTAAGACAAATGACATTAATTTTTCAACACTTAAAATCATGTTTACTTGGGGATGCTGGGTTAAAAGAATTACTGTATTTAAAGTTTCCTTCTACTTCTATTTTTACTTTAAAATTTTTATTATAAATATAAGTAACTGCTGAATATTTTGTACACTTTTAGCATTTACTAACCCTGCTACATGGTTTTCCTCCTTATCAATATAACAAATTATACTGTATTTATAGATTTCATTATATTGCAATCCAAGCACCCTTGTATCCCTATTATAAATCTTTCTTGGTCATATTTTATCTCTTCTTATACCACGCTGGAATCTATGTTAATATTTTATCTGATAACAGTTTATTTGAATATCTATATCATTATTATGGTTAGCTATAGTTTTATTTTTATATTATTTTTCAGATTTTTGTACTAAGACTATCCTGGCTCTAGAAAAATGGGAGAAAAGGGAACCCTTGTGCACTGTTGTCAGGAATACAAAAAATGAAATAAGTCAGACAGAGAAAGGCAAGCACATGATGATCTCATTTATATGTGGAATCAAAAAAAATAAATAAAGCCAAATGAATGAACAAAACAGAAACAGATTCACAAAGAACAAACAGGTGGTTGCTAGAGGGGAGAGGGATGGAGGATGAGCAAAATAGGGGAAGGGGAATGAAAGGTATAAACTGTAAGGCACAAGGATATAATGTACAGCATAGGGAATAAAGTTAACAGTATGCAACAACTTTGTATGGGGACAGATGGTAGCTAGATTTATCATGGCGATCTCTTCATAATATGTATAAGTGTTGAATCAATATATTGTATACCAGAAACTAATATACTATTGTATGTCTACTAAATTTCAATTAAAAAAAAAAAAGAAAACTAGTTGAAGAGCTTCCCATCTTTTTCTCTGGTTTGGTATAGTTTAAATAATGTAGGAAATATATGTTACTTAAGGGTAAGATAATTCAATTTTAAAATCATCTAATGACAGTGTTGTTTGAACTAGTAGGCACTAAACCAGCTTTACAATGGTAATATGTCTATTGAAGTCCTTTGGTGCTTTGAAATAAATTTTGATCACTTATTAGTAAATTATCCAGTTTCTCTGGGTGAAGAAAATTTTTTAGGTTTTTATTTATTTATTATTTATTTTTAATATATATATATATGTACATATATATATTTCGGTTTTTAATTTTGAGTAGCAGCTGTGATAACCCCTGGTTAGATGTACCATACTTTTAAAAAATGGCATTTTACACACCATTAAAAGGCTATTGAGGAAAGCATTGCTGGAAGATGAAAAATTTTGTCTAACACTTAAGACATATTCAATTTCCTATTAGTTTAGATCCCCTCCAAGTAATTTTGAAGATCACTTCTCTTTAGCTAAGACAGAATTAAACATGTAATGATCTTATTAGGGGAAATATTGATGTATAAGTTAACAGGGAAGTGGGCAGGGAAGGCTGGGAGATATGTCAGACCTTATCCTTGATGCAAGTCCAACCCCCATGTGAAGGAGAGAAAGATAGAGGTTGGATGGAAGAACCCAAGACAACTGTCTAAATCTAACCAACTCTTGGAAAGCCATCTGGGAGTCTCTGAGCCAAAATCAGTTAATAACTAGATCTCACATCCTCTGAACACAAATCTGCTTTAGTATCCTGCCATATTCAATGATCCACAGGAAGCTGCCTGTGGAAGAAGTCTCAACACAAGCTCTATGTGTGAAGGATTTCATGTCTAGCAACTGGGGCCATTGTTCAATTTCACTGTAGTGGTCCATAAGGCATACCTCATAACTACCACGATACCTGACCCCCCCCAAATTGGCAAAGGATGTGAAATCAGAATGGCAAACAAACATGAAAATATGTATAATCTCACAGTAACAAAGAACTACAAATTGGGGTGGTGGGGGGAAGAGAGAGAGATAGGACCTCTGGTGGCTCAGTCAGTTAAGCATCTGTCTTTGACTCTGGTCATGATCCCAGGGTCCTGGAACTGAGCCCCGAATCAGGCTTGCTGCTCAGTAGGAAGTCTGCTTCTCACTCTCCCTCTGCCTGCCACTCTGCCTACTTGAGCTCTCTCTTTCTCTGTAAGTCAAATAAAGAAATAAAATCTTCAAAGAAAATAAATAAAGTATTGGGGTGCCTGGGTGGCTCAGTGGGTTAAGCCTCTGCCATGATCTCAGGGTCCTGGGATCGAGCCCCACATTGGGCTCTCTGCTCAGTGGGCAGCCTGCTTCCCCCCCTCTCTGCCTGCTTGTGATCTCTCTCTCTCTGCCAAATAAATAAATAAAAATCTTTAAAAAAAATAAAAAATAGAGGTAAAAAAATAAAGTATCAATAATGAGAGCTATCACTGGTGTGAATCAATGGGAACACTCAAAAATGACTGGTAGTAGTATAAATTGGTATAACTACTTTAAAGTACAACTTAGCAGTATCTAGTAAAATTCAGAATGTGCCTATGTACACAAAAACACCTAAATTCAATTGCTAGATATCTACTCTGGAGAAATTCTTACAGATGTGCAAAAAGAAATATTCAAAGGTTTTCACTTTAGTTTTGTGTAAAATCTTGGAAAAATCTAAATGTTCATCAGTACCAGAATGAGTAAATAAAATGTGGCATAGGAGTAGAAGAATGAAAAAAAGTTTCTACATATAAGTAGCATGGCTAGACCTCAAAAAGATAATAGGAACAAAGAGAGCAAGTTGAGAATATTGTGTGGAAAGTCCACTTACATAAATTCTTAAGCTACCCAAACAGAACTTAAATATTGTTTATTGATAAGTACATGTATACATAGGTGTAAATTCCATTAAATGGACTGGAAAAATACATATCACATTCGTCACAGTGATTGCCTGAAGCTTGGAGTTTTATGGAAAAATGGTGGTGGAAAGATTTGTTAGGAAGTTCTGTTTAGAGTTTGTCCAAGCCCCTAAGGCATTTAGAAAACAGGGATGTTGTCATATGGTTATTTCCTATCCAGAATGGATACTAGTGATATGGACTATCTTTCAAAAAGCATGAAAATAAAAGATTCCCACATCTGAAAAGATTTGAGGTTTTGAGACAGCATATTTGGCCTCTCTTTTTTAGACAGAAGCCATTTATGAAGAGAAATGTATAAATGTGGATAATTAAGTAAGTTTTTCAAAGAATGTAAGTCATAGGAAACAGTTGAGATTCAAAGGAAACAAAATAGTAAGGATACACTGAATAGAATTATGAATAAGCTCATTATTTTAAGATCAAATAAATTAGTAATACCAATATCCTGTTGCCAATGTGAGTACTTGCCCTGATTGCCTAGTTTATTGTTCATTTGTAGATTTCTTTATTAGTGTTTGGCTTTTTCTATTTGGTTAAGCATAAAACACTTTGTTTTGTATATATTGTTAAACATTTATCTTTGCTGATTACTAAGGGCACTCAAATCTGATAATATATTTATCTTAAGGGTGGTAGTTTTCAGTCTCCACAGCATATTTTCTTCTACGTGAAAATTATAAACAAACAAAAAAATTGTACTGCTTGGTACTGTCATGAGTTTGACAAGCACTGTTAAGGACATAGATTGGTTAGAGAAGACTCCGCGCACAGAAACAAATGGTTTTTCTCTTCACTGGCACACAACTTGAGTTCCTCAGGAGCTATCCATAAGAAATGTTGGAGGAAGTCATTCAGTGCCATTAAGATGCTGGGCACGATGTGACTTCTTATGTAAAAACTGACTACTGAGATTTTTAAATAAAAAACCTAAGCTGTAACATAAATCAAATATAAACTTTTAAACATTGTCCTAAACTTTCTTGTTGAAGGAGACACTGAAAACCCTTTTTCTGAAGCTCTGCTAGACCATTTCGTTTCTTAATAATTTTCTCAGCACAGCTTATCTACAGATAAAATCAAATATGTGGATCATTGGTTTTCAAAGTGAAGTATGTGAGCCAATTATTTCAGAATCACCTGGGGAGCTTGTTCAAAATGTTATACCTACTCTCACTCAGATGAATTACAGAAAAGCCCAGGAATTTGTATCTTGTAGTTATTCTACCTGCTCAAACAGATCTTTACTCTTTTGGCTAACTTCCTTTACAACATGCTGGTCAGAAAGGCAAATGCCAACTTCAAAGGATTCTGTGCATATATTAGGTCTGTTTGAGATTGTAAAACACTTGAAAATACCTAGATAAAGAGCATGAAAGAAGGTCAAAGTAATAGTATAATAAGTATGCAATAAAGATTATTAAGAAATATATAGCATACTCAATGTGATATATGCACTTTTCGCACAAATGTTCATCATTTTACTTTTAAAAATGCACCTAAACACCACCCTCATATTGTTTAACTGAGCCAGACAAACCAGAAGTTGTTAAAGAGGAATTGCTAATAGAAAGCTCACCAACTGACTTGAACATAAGACAAAGGAATGATACAAGGTGTCATTACATTAAAGAGTGGGAGAGCTTTAAGAAAAGGGTGGAGTGTTACATTTAATGGTTCATTGCAATTTTGCAATATTTGCTGAGTACATTTGAGCTTCCTGTGACTTTGATAGGAAAATATCATAAAACTTGTTTTATGGCTACCTTATCACTCTTTAGAACAACCTTGACAATATAGCTGCTTGTGTAAAGGGAGGGGGGTGTGAAACTGGGGTTGAGGGAACATGAACTTTAGAGGTAATAACATGCAATAAAACATGTTTTTAAGAGTAAATCACTAGACAGTGCCAGTTTTATTAATGTTTAATAATTACTAAGCTCTTATGCTTTACACATAAGGAAAATGAGCAAGGAGGGAGATGAAAAGAAGTGTTGGGGAACAGAAGAAGGGGTAGGGAGAACAGAGGAAGGGAAGGAAAGAATGGAGAAAGCTAAGAGCATTCTAGAAAGAGAGTGAAAGAATGAATTTTAACCATTTTTGCAATAGCTTTTGTAAACATGGATGTTATCTTGAGAGTGCTAGGAAGTTCTTATGATTTATCAACAGAACTTAACTCCTACAGCAGTAAATACACATGAATGAACTCATATATTAAAACTTGGAGTTCTGGGAAGCCTGGGTGACTCAGGTGGTTAAGCATCTGCCTTTAGATCAGGTATGATCCCAGGGTCGTGGGATCAAGCCCTGCACTGGGCTCCCTGCTCAGCCAGGAGCCTGCTTCTACTACTCCCCACTTCCACTCTGTTGCTATCGCTCTCTCTCTCTCAGGTGAATAAATAAAATCTTTTAAAAAAAAACAAAACAAAACCTGGAGTTCTGCTTATTAGGAAAAATAATTTGTTGACCTAAGTCAAACTTGATTACAAGTAGCTGTACACAGAAACACTGGCTAAAGATTAATCCTTGCTAGAAAGCATAAGAAGTGAGAATTTTTTATCAACTTGAAAAATAAAAGCTCTTCTTTCATTGAGATTTGATATGGACCAAATTTATAGCAGAAAACTCAAATTTCAATAAATTTTTTATAAAATGTACAAAAATACAAAAAGCTAGTTCTTTTATATAATGGATGTTACAGTCTTGTCACAAATATTAAACTATTGCTGACATTCAGGGATATACATATGTATATAATGTTTTATATATGAACTTGTGAGTATATACGTAATTCTGTTGATATCTCTATGCCTCTTTAGTGTTTATTTCTGTATGTATGTAGGTCTGTATTTGTATTTAAAGATGACATAAGCATTTTTAAAGGAAGAACTGGAATGCAATGATTTAAAGTGTCCTTGAGTAAATCCTCCCAAGGAAGTAAAGTTAGAAAAGATACTTAAACAAAGTATCTTATTTCTCCTATTCTGGCTCTACATTAGATTTGTTTAACTTCTGCACTCTAGATCTCAGATTCTCTGAAATGACATTTATTTTTTTTATTTTTTTTTAAAGATTTTTTTTTAATTTATTTATTTGTCAGAGAGAGAGGGAGAGAGAGCGAACCAACACAGGCAGACAGAGAGGCAGGCAGAGGGAGAAGCAGACTCCCTGCCGAGCAAGGAGCCCGATGTGGGACTCGATCCCAGGACGCTGGGATCATGACCTGAGCCGAAGGCAGCTGCTTAACCAACTGAGCCACCCAGGCGTCCCTGAAATGACATTTAAAAATCCAGTTTTTAAAAGCTTCCTAGATGATTTTGATTCAGTTGGTCTAAGAACTGGCACTTAGGGGGGTGCCTGGGTGGCTCAGTGGGTTAAAGCCTCTGTCTTTGGCTCAGGTCATGATCCCAGGGTCCTGGGATTGAGCCCTGCATCGGGCTCTCTGCTCAGCAGGGAGCCTGCTTCCCTTCCTCTCTCTCTGCCTGCCTCTCTGCCTACTTGTGATCCCTCTCTCTCTGTCAAATAAATAAATAAAATCTTAAAAAAAAAAAAAAAGAATTGGCACTTAGGGAGCTGTTAATTCCTTCACTATCTCTTCTAGGTCTACCCACCCAAGATTCTGGGACAAATCCAATGCCCATTAAAGCACTTCTCTCCCAGTACTCTGCTGCCACATTACTATGCTATCCTGCAGTTGCTCTTGGCCAGACTTCCTAACTCAGCTCCCAGCTCCTCGGTGCGTAAGTCAGCTTTGGAATTCGGTTCATTAGCTGCCAGGCCTCAAAATGCATTCACTCATGTCCTCTGAAGAATTCCACCATGATCCTTGTTCTCCCTCAAGACCTGACATTGGAGCCCAGCTGCCCAAGTCACTCCAAGCAGGCTTCCTGCCCTCTACAGACTGCCTTCCTACTTGGAGCTGTCTTTATTTTATTCATTTATTTTTAAGATTTTATTAATTTATTTGACAGTGACAGACACAGTGAGACACAGTGAGAGAGGGAACACAAGCAAGGGGAGTGGGAGAAACAGGCTTCCTGCCAAGCAGGCAGCATGATGAGGGGCTTGATCCCAGGACCCTGGAATCACGACCTAAGCCAAAGGCAGACGCTTAACGACTGAGCCACCCAGGTGCCCCTGGACTTCCATATTTTAAGTTTGAGGTTATGAGGCTTGAAGAAGAGATTCTGCTTCAAGGACAAAGGAAAAGGAGAAAATAATTTGGAAGAGGATCTGGGAAGAAATGTCCTGACCTATTTAAATTTCAAGTGTGGTATAGGTGTTTTTTCCAAGATATGTTTATTTAGAAGCTGCAAATAGTTTTCACAACTATGTCATGGAATTCTCAATGCCATTAGGTCACAAGGCTTTGCTATCATAATATTCCCCTTTATAATTGGCAGATTTATAGTCTTAATGGTTTAATGATACTGTTAACATCACAGTGAGATTAACTAGCCTAAAGTTCTAACTTAAAGCCAGCAATATTCAATGGGTAAGTCATTAGCGTCTAATATAGAGTTTCCTTTCTAATAAGAAATAACCCTAATAGAGTACAGAAAAAAAAATGAGTCATTAGCATCTAATATAGAGTTTCTTTTCTAATAATAAATAACCCTAATAGAGTACAGAAAAAAAATGAGTCAGAAGACTTGGATTCTCTTGCTGAGATCCATTATGGACCTTCAATAAGTCCCTTAAAAATTTTACTTCCTTTTCTTTAAAATTGGAACACCAATATTTCATTAACTTCTAACCACAACATTTCCATTATCCCCCTCCAATCTGCATATTATATTAGATAAATCTTCCTAAAGTATTGTTTTTATTATGGCACTTCCTCCAATAAAGAAACGCCATGGTGGAGGATGCTGGGGACCCATTTGCTCTCCTCCCAGAGTATTTCCCTGTGCTCCCACTAATTACATTTCTCTCACTCCTCTGCAGCTAGAAGGCTGTATGAGAAGTGGATTCCACCAATTAGATTTATATGAAACACAAAGTGAAATGGGTGACTTTGTCTTTCTGCCTCTTTTGGCTTTTTTAAAATTGCTAGCAAATGGAAGGATAGAAACCATGATCTGACTGGCTTCAGCTATCACGATATACCCCTGTCTTTCCAGACCCCAGTCTTGCTGCCCTACCTAGAGCTCCTGAAAAAGTGCAATGCTCTCTCCTGGCTCCGGATCCATTTCATTATACACTCTGGCCACACAGAACTGACTATCGCTCCTCAAATATAGAGTGCTCCCTCTGGATTCTTGGCCTTGTACATTCTGTTCTTTTTCTGGAATGTTCTCCTTGTTCTTCTTCACTCAAATGATTCCTGCTCATCCATCATCTCTCACCTGAGATGTCACTTCCTCCAGGGAAGCCTTGCCTGAACTTCTAAGATCAGATTAAATGTTACTTCCTTATACTCATTAAAGGACCCTATATTAATCAATATCATGGAATTTATCAAACTGCTCTGGTTTTTACTTGCTCATCTCCACTAGAATAAAACCCCCTTAAGGACAGGGATTGTGTCTTGTTCATTAATAATTCCCAGAGTTTGGCAGAGTCCTTAGTTCAATGTTTGCCCTTACAAATATTTACTAGATAAATATATACATTATCTTTCCCCCCAAATATCTGTAAGTCAAAAATTAATTGCAGACAGGGACCCTTGTTATAATTGAAGGCAGCATCCAGAGTGCCTAAAATGCTACACTGTCCATGAGAGGAACTCAAATATTTGCTGAAGTCAACTTTTTTAATTTAGAAAATTTGAATCAAGCCTAGCTACACCTTCTGAATAAAAATTAAGTATTACAGACTTTGTTCTGAAAGACACTAATGGTAATACAATTGCCATTTTGAGGGCTGTTTTGTCACTTATACTCAGAATTTTTAGAAAAAACAAGTATCCTTTCCTACAAAGACCTTTATGAGCATCACTGAGTTCTAAAGTATGAAATATAAGTGTAAAATCTTCCCTTGATCTTGTTTTGTTAGCCACTGCTACAAAGAAGATAATTCTGAGAGTACATGGCTCAGAATCCCAGTTCTTCAGAAGGGATGAAATCTTGAGCATAGACATGATGATACATCATGGTTTTTACCTTTGGAAAATGTCATGTTTGGTTTTTTTGTTTCGTTTTGTCTTTTAATAAAAAACCTTGAGTATCTTTATTTCATTATTTATTCCTCAGATAGCCTGGTCCCAGACCATTATAATTAAATTTTTTATTACTGTTCTGTTGACTTGTCCAAATCTTACTGAGACCAGCAGTCTTATGGCTATTTTGGTTTTAGAGATGTAAAACTCTCATTTGTTAAGCTAATAATTAATTCCAGAATTTGTGATTTCAATTCCTAAAATCAGGTTCACACTTTAAGAATTCAGCACAGTTTCTCTCTGATGGCAAACTCTAAGCAAAGCTGTCACTAGATAACAAGAAAGTGAGAATTCAATGGACCAATGTGTGCAAAGTGCTTAGCACAGCAATGCCAATATGTACTCTCTCGACAGATGTTAGCTAGAGTTTATTTTTTTAAGTTCCAGGGCTCAAATGAAGTGAAATAACAGTTCAGTTCAGGAAGTGTTATAGCATTTCTGTTAGGTTCTGGCTCAGTGATTCTATAAAATAAATGTACTTGCTTCATATTACAGTAAATAAATGGCTGTGCTTTCCAACTTAATTACCTATTAGGAGAAAATTACACGTGGTTCAAGGTGCAGTCATTAAGTATGGTTTATTCTGGTTTAGGGGACATAGCTCAATGTGTTTCAAATATCTGTTTTACGTCTCCATTATGTCTTGGCTGCTACTGAATGCAGATGTTAATTCCTATGGCCCCTTTTTATTTACAGATCTCTCAAATGAACATTCCTGAATTCTCCTATAGTGGTGGACTGACCATACAAAGGTTAAGCCTCTGTTCACACAGGTTAGTTTTGGCCAGATCTGGATATCCAGAGGTCAAATTCAAATTTAATTAGGCTTGCGGTATCTGCATGATGGAATTTATTTTCCAGAACAGTCATTAACTCATTTCTTTGCTTACTTCCCTCCCAAGTTTTTCATATTTCTTGCCAATTTCCCTCCCAAGTTTTTTTATTTTTCTTTAGGAACTTCTTGCCAATTTTCCTCCTAATTTGCTTTCTTCTAGTGACTTAAAGATGAAAACTGCCAAGCAGTGGCGGTAAAGAAAACATAAACAGATTTTAATTCTGCAACATATATAGTAAATATTTTTATTACAATGCATATGTAATGGTTGCCAAGACGAATACTTAATGAAGACCATTTTGCAGTTACAAAAGGATCTCAACAACTCTGTGAAAACTGATTATATATCCTAAGTCCTTAGCCTCTTCTCATATCCCACGCCCCACCACACACTATCATAAAAGCCAAACCCAGGTACTTTTACAAGAGAGTGAGTCACTGAATATAGTCAGTCCAACTACCCATTACCCAAACACCAGCCCGCCTAGAATTCTCTTGCTGTCAGCTGTGGGGTTCTATGGTAGGGTAAGGTATTGGTGAAGTATGAAAAAAAACAATAACCTGAAAATAAAGAAAGACAAGAGTGAAGTCTGTCCCTCTTTTAATAACTAAACAGGGTTACAATCTCCTTAAGAGATAAGTTAACAAGGGCCCAGTTGAACGGAGTCATCTTTTTTAAGCTAGCAAAAATCTCCAGGGCTGGTTACAAAAGTATACAAATATTTAGGAGGACCTTCAGGGGTAGTCTGGTTACAAGGAAAGAAGAGAATAAGTTGATGGGCACTGGGATATAAAATGGTATCTTAAAAAGAAAAACAAAAACAAAACCCTAAGAAAACAAACACGTCTACATTTGTCTAGGAATCCATGGTACCATCATCTAGATCCAAAGTAGGAAACGTAAAGTAAGACATGGAGACGTTCTTAGAGGAGAAGGGCTGAAGGCGAAGGATCCACACCTGACTTTCTCCCTCAGGTCTGCACACTACCAGTCATTCTATCAGCACAGAGCTGTCTCCGGGCCCTTCCCTACGATAAAGTCTTTAAGCTATCCCTCTGAGGGAAGAGTTTTCAGCAGACTGAAATCAGAAAACTATGTGAAATATGTTGTGCGTGTTGTTTCCTATCCACGCCAATTTACCCCTACCTGCCTGCTCCTATGACGGCAAGCATCACTACATACGCAAGTGCTCTGTAGATATGAGAGCTGAACACAAACACAAAAATGAGGAAGAAAATATCCCGTTCTCATCTCTAGTTCCAAGTCTGGCTGGAGCACATTCAGGAACAGATCAACGCTGGCAGTCAAAATGAAAACAGATGGACTCACGACTGTTTGTACTGGGGGCCAGAGGCCCTGCGGGGGACTTGGTGAGGGCGACTGTGGCGGGCACCAGCTGCTCCCCCTTGGGGACACTGCGGTTGTTTCATGGTCCTCAACTCTAAACTCCTCCACATTTAAAAAAGAAAATCTTCCCTTGTGAAGGCCCCCACTGGCCTCTTCTTGAAAGGTGAGGAATACTTATTTAATGATGACAACAAAAATACCAAAAGTAGAAAGTCTTAGGGACTGAAAATACAGGACACCTTTGGTTTTGACTAAGATAGTCTAGCACTTGTAATTCCTTTCCTTACTCCAGTAGTAACATACTCCCACCATGGAATCATCTCGTCCAACCCTGAGACTGCGAGGCTCAGAGGGGAACAGCTGCTGAGCACGATTCTCATAACTGGCATGCCTACTCCAAGATATCGCTGAAACAGTCACCTGAAAGAATTTACCAGACTGCCTCTCCACATCCTGAGCAGAATATACCAAAATAAATGTTTAAGAGTCACAGCTCTCAAGCAATTTGTCATGTGGTTGGATAGATAACAATGTACAGGGAATATTCAGCAACAAGATTTTAAGAAGCAGACATGCTCTATATTCAGTGTATTCACTACATTTGCCAGTATCAAGTACAGAGAATTTAGGGTGCTGGATGTATTTTTGCCTGTTAGAAGATGACTAGAAAAGGCCTAGTTGCAACAGTCAGCGGGACAGGAGGGAGCAGGGACTCAGAGATCATTAGAAATGAAAAGCTGAGTGTTTCGACAATTTAAGGCAAAAGGGAAGAAGAGCTAAGTGTACATTACGAAGCAAAATGCATGTCATCATTGTTAAAAAGTTATTTATTCAAGTCCACCTAGTGGTATCCTCCACTGGAAACCTTGTTAGTAAGACCTATGATCTTTCTGTCTTGATCAGATGTCTCAGTTCTATGTAATTCACCTTCATGTGCTTCTGTCCTAAACCCATAGCAATCCTACCTGTCCCCGTTTTCAGTTCCTGTTGTGCAAGGAATCCTTAATCCTAAACCAATTTCTCTCTTCTAATTTCTTCAGGAAAAAAACTCTCAGTCTTCCCTTTAGGCCCATTTTCCTTGATGCCCTTTCCTTTGGATGGAAATAGTATATAAAAATGGCATTCTTGATCTCCTCACAATGCTTAATTTCTGTTTCTTCTTGTCCCTCACAACCATTATCTGGATTACTGAACAGTTCCAGTTAGTTCCCTTCTAGTCAGAACAGCAAATACTACTACTATGATGACGATGACAACTACTACTACTACTACTGGCTGTTTTATTAAGTAATTTTGGTGTGCCAGAAAAATATCAAAATAAATAATAAAATCTCCATATTAAGAGGACAAAACTCAGTGTATAATAGGATTAAGTAACTTTCTTTAGTAACCCAACTCTGTCAGATTTCAAAATAAATATTCTTTCTGCCATCCCAGTTTCAAAATGCACCCACCTTAATTCTGTTTCTCATATTATAGCCAAGTGATATATCAAAAACACAAAACTGCCTGCATCCTTCTTCCCCTGATTAAAGCTCTCCAAGACCAAATTCCTGAGACTGGTGTACAAGGCCCCCAGGCCGTGGTCCAACGGGTTCATTCCTCTTTCCACACTCAGTGCCCCCAAGTTATATTCTGGTTCTATCAAGACATGGTTCCCTGCACTAACCAACTGTTTCTGCTCAGTTCCTTTTGTCCAGAATACCCTTCCCACTTTTACTCATCCCTCAGGTTGTCCACTTTTAGAGAAAGCCTTCCCTGAACTGCTGAGGCAACCCAAAGCCTTCAACTAGGCTTCTGCAGTGCTATAAGAATACCTTTATTCCAATACTTGCTATCTCCTCCTATATGTTTTCCCCCAACAAGCCCATAAGTTATTTGAGGGAAGGGATAATAACATTTTCATTTTGTACTTGCCCTGACCCCACTACAGTGAACAGTGTCGGGTACAGAGTCATGTTTTGGGGTGTGAAAGGCACATAGAAACTAGAATCACTGCCCAACCCTATTGCCATTTCTGGAGCATGGAAACAATGTGCCTGAACTCCAAATTGTCCAGCGCCACCTGGTTTCTTCAACAGGATACTCCAACTTCTGTTGATTGGGTCAGGAAGAACAACTACCATATTTACAGATAACCACTTTTATCATTTTTCTTATAACCACTTTTGTCATCATTAAAATTCACATTGATGACTTTTTTTTAAAAAAGATTTTATTTATTTATGTGTCAGAGAGAGAGAGAGAGCGAGAGCGAGCATAGGCAGCCAGAGTGGCAGGCAGAGGCAGAGGGAGAAACAGGCTCCCTGCCGAGCAAGGAGCCCGATGTGGGACTGGATCCCAGGACGCTGGGATCAGGACCTGAGCCGAAGGCAGCCGCTTAACCAACTGAGCCACCCTGGTGTCCCCACATTGATGACTTTTTATAGCCATCTTAATTACACCAAGTTCCTTATTTCCATAGTACTCTTATTTCCATAGTAGTCACTCTCTAATAAGAACTGATTCTAAGAACACAATCATCTTACATCACGTTCTCTAGCAGTATTCTCCACCTCAAAAGGAAGTAGAAAGGAACTAATATTTATAGAATAGCTAATTTACATCAGACACTATGTTACATGTCCTATATTCATCCCATTTAATTTCCTCAATAATCCAGTTACCATTTATTCATCAATCTCCCACTTCTTCAGACCAACCTAAATTTCTCTCTCCTTTACTGGCAGCTCTAATGTTCTTAAAAAAAATTCCTCCAAAGCCATCAATTTTACTCTTGTCACCATTGGAATTCCACAGTGAATCATTCTATTAGAGGACATTATCCTTGTACCACCTTTTGGAGGTTATTCTTTACATCAGGCAGACGGAGATCTATTCTTATGCTCCCTCTTTTCACTCCTACAGAAATCACTCTTCCATTTTCGGGTTTTTTTTAAATTTTTTTATTTTATTTTTTTAAAGATTTTTTATTTACTTACTTGACAGACAGAGATCACAAGCAGGCAGAGAGGCAGGCAGAGAGGGGGAAGCAGGCTTCCTGCTGAGCAGAAAGCCCGATGCGGGGCTCAAACCCAGGACCCTGGGATCATGACCTGAGCCGAAGGCAGAGGCTTTAACCCACTGGGCCACCCAGGCGCCCCGCTCTTTCATATTCTATTAGAGCATCAACTACATTCCTTATTAATATGTTTCTTTCCCCTACTGGTCCATGAACCCCTCAAGTATAAGGATCTTATTCTATTCATATTTTTATGAAATGGAGCAAGCCTCAAATGTTTTCAAAATGAGGACTTCTTAACTTTCTCTAATTTAAAAGTTTATTTGGGCACAAAAGGCCATATATTGAACGTTTGCATTTGTGTTAAACGTCCACAACAGGAAAATTTTAGAGACAGAAGGTAGATTAGTGGTTGTTTAGAGCCAGGTATGTGTGTTGGGGGGCAAGGTAGGTATGAAGAAATGGAAACTGATTGTTAATGACACTTCTTTTAGAGGAATTAAAAGATGTGATGGCCTTTCCTTTGGATGGAAATAGTACATAAATATGAATACACTAAAAAAACTAACTTAAACACATTAAAAATAATTTTGAGGTTGGTCATAGAATGAGAAAAGAAAAAAATATGTTCTTCTTCCTATCATCCTCTTTACTTTCGTTATTTTTTTTTAAATATTTTATTTATTTATTAGTTAGAGAGAGAGCACAGGCAGACAGAGTGGCAGGCAGAGGCAGAGGGAGAAGCAGGCTCCCTGCCGAGCAAGGAGCCCGATGTGGGACTCGATCCCAGGACGCTGGGATCATGACCTGAGCCGAAGGCAGCTGCTTAACCAACTGAGCCACCCAGGCGTCCCTACTTTCGTTATTTTTAACAGCTTTATTATGATATAATTCACATATCATACAATAGTTCACTAAAACACAGATCACTATGACATGAACCTTTAGAAAATGGACTGTGTATTTTTTGGCTTGGTTTACCCACACTTAGCACAATGTTCATGTTAGTAAATGCTCATTTCATGAATGAGGGACCCACAGCTCTGAATTTAATATTAGTGATACAGCTATGGTCTATTTGGGCTAAATATACTTTTACTTGTTGGAATCAAATCACCATGTATAAAATTATTTCTGTGAGGAAAGGTATATTCAAAGCAAATAATAATAATAATAATAATAATAATAAAGCTCACCAGAAACCTTCCAACTAATAAATAAGCTTATGATTTGTCTTATAAGACACCACCATTCCTACATCCCAGTCCCCATCTAGATAAATATCTGTGGTCTCTAAAAACACCCAGATTTTTTTGTTTTGTTTTGTTTTTTGTTTAATAACACATCTCCTGGGAGTTTCAACCTCTAGGTTGTGAAATACTATTCTTGGAAGAAGGGCTTTTGAGGAATGAAGAGTATCTTC
The DNA here is from genome assembly GCA_003697995.1 of Taxidea taxus jeffersonii. Classification (NCBI taxonomy): domain Eukaryota; kingdom Metazoa; phylum Chordata; class Mammalia; order Carnivora; family Mustelidae; genus Taxidea; species Taxidea taxus. The sequence continues at coordinate 15,666 of ML105227.1, forward strand.
TTCAAGATAAATCCAATACTTTTCAGGATAGTTTTTTATTTTTATTATGGTTTCATGTATAGAAAATAAGAGAATGGAGCTCTACATAACTATCGAATGGGTCAGTATATACATGGGGAGTCATCTATACAATCAAGTTTCTCTCTTTTGTAAGAACTATAGCTTCTATCTAGCTTTAAGCTCTAATTAACTCACAATTAGCAATTTTCTATTTTTCATGCACTGTAGTTATTTCCTTTTATTCCCACTGCAATTTTTTTCCATAATAGGTGACTTAATGGATCCATTAGTGTCAAATGCCACCTATCAAAGACAGTGACTTTGGGTTTTTGTTTCTTTGTTTCAAGAGAGGGAACAAGCAGGGGTGGAGGGGAGAGGAAGAGAAGATCTGGATAGATCATGACCTTGAGATGATGACCTAAACCATAATCAGGCTGGACGCTGAACCAACTGAGCCACTCAGGCAGCCCAAAGATAGTCACTTTGAATCAAGATCACTGTTCAGGCAATACTGTTGATAAACCTCATAATGATATATTCCCTGCCTTAACATCTACATCAATAATTATTGAACTTTCCACCATACAATTTGAATAGCACAAGACTCACATACTGGCTTCACTTGTAATATTTCACATATTTTCAGGTAATTAGCCCATTCCCCAATGTTATTTTAAAATGAGTCAATAGTATCATCTTCATTTTGCCTCTGTTTCAGAGAATGACCATCACTAGAGATCATATGGCTATATGTTCAGACCAAAGGATAAAATATCATCACAATTTTATCTCTGATTCTCTACTGGCAGGTCATTGCTCATTCTGCTAGGCTATGGTTGTTATTTAAAATTATTAAAATCCTCTCATGTAATTTTAAAGTATCTTTTAAAAAATGCATGCATGGGGCGCCTGGGTGGCTCAGTGGAATAAAGCCTCTGCCTTCGGCTCAGGTCTTGATCTCAGGGTCCTGGGATCGAGCCCCACATCGGGCTCTCTGCTGAGCGGGGAGCCTGCTTCCTCCTCTCTCTCTGCTTGCCTCTCTGCCTACTTGTGATCTCTGTCAAATAAATAAATAAAATCTTTAAAAAAAAAATGCATGCATATAAGTGTCCACTGAGGACACATGTCTCACGAATGAGTCAATAAAATTCTCTTCATTTCACAAATAGATTTTCTTGTAACCAAATCAGCCCATCATTTTAAAAATAAATTGTACCTTCTCTATGTTTTTGTAAGTCTCCTAGAGCAGGGGTCATATATTTTATTAGTGGTCATATATTTATTAGTCATATATATTTTATTAGTGGATTTACTTAGAGTACTTTGCCCATGTTGGAAACTTGGTTAATATATGTAGACTGACTAATTGAATAGGGGACTAATTATATATCTTAAGTAGTTTAAAGATTTCATATGCATAATCAGAATTATGTCACATACTTACCTCCTCTAGTTGGCATGCTTTGATGACACTCCTATATCTATACTCATCATAGGAAACACCAAAGATGATGTTTTCTTTGATGGTGCCAGGCATGATCCAGGAAAACTGAGAGCAGAATGAAATCCTTCCACTGTGCTTAATTTTACCCTCTGAAGGCTCCAATTCTCCCATAATCATCATTAGAAGTGAAGTCTGGAAATAAAAACCATGGTTATTAAATTAAATCATTTGATCAAATCACTCTCAGAATATACCTGCCTCCAACTATTATCCTAAGCAGAGATATCTGTTCTGATTTTAAAGGATTCCAGATTAATTCATTTGATTCAAAACTTATTAAGCACTTCCTATTCTGGATATGCTGCTATGCACAAAGAATAGAAAGAGGAATAAAAGAGACAATTACAGTGGAGTGTGATAAGTGTTGTTGTAGAGGTTCACAGGGATAGATCCACTGATTCAGATCACTGGGATGGGTTTGGAGAACATCAGGGAAAGATAAATACCAGCTAATATTTGTTGATACTTGGTCTATGCTGGGTGCTGTTCTTTGTGACTTAACTGCATTCATTTATTTAATCACAATTTAAATAAATTCTGTCCATTTATTTAAACCAACAATGTAGATCCATTTTGATCTTCATCTAACAAAGAAGAGATTAGTAAAAAAAAAATAGATAATATTGTTTCCATGAGCCATTCTTGAAGAAACAAGGATAAAATCATCAAAGAAATGACTGAAGAAGCTTCACCAAAAGGACTATCAGTGAGCAAAGACTTTATATAAAAGACTGTGAACGAAAATTTAAACTAATGTGGGAATTAGAGTTGAAGAAGATAATTTAAGTATGTTATATGCCCTGAAAATAGGAAAAGTTGTTTCTGTTTTTGTTTTTAAAGATTTTTTTTTATTTATTTGACAGACTGAGATCACAAGTAGGCAGAGAGGCAGGCAGAGAGAGAGGGAGGAAGCAGGCTCCCTGCAGAGCAGAGAGCCGGATGTGGGGCTCGATCCCAGGACCCTGGGATCATGACCCGAGCTTAAGACAGAAGCTTTAACCCACTGAGCCACCCAGGTGCCCCAGGAACACTTTTAAGTAAAATACAAACAAAGCAAAGGAAAGAGAGTATAAAGGAAATTTGCTGATTGCCTTATCAAGAAAAGCTGGAAGTCAAAGGATACTATGTAAATGTAACACATTGGGTAACAGAAGTATAAGCATATTTAACAATACAAAGATAAAGCATTCAGAAAGATAACACAAGGGCGCCTGAGTGGTTCAGTGGGTTAAGCCTCTGTCTTTGGCTCAGATCATGATCTGCTCTCAGCTCAGGAGGGAGCCTGCTGCCTCCACCCCCACCTGCTTCTCTGCCTACTTGTGATCTCTGTCAAATAAATAAATAAAATCTTAAAAAAAAAAAGAAAGAAAGAAAACACAACTGACTGAAATGGAACAGAAGAAAAGGAGGCAGCGGAGAAAGAAAAAACATTGATTTCAGAGCTCACATTAGGGAATCAAGGAAAGAAAACCCCAAAGATTTAACATGAAGTTATTATAAATATAATCTCTATGACAAAACACCTCCCACATCTCTAAAAGTTGGAAGGTGCTTGGGCTCACACCTGGACCCCTTTCACTTTTTATCCATACTCTGCCCTTTGGAATCTCTTCTGACCTCAAGTTGTTACAGTGCCAGACCCCATTCCCTTGAAACCAGACCTGTATATACAACTAACATCTCAATTGGATGTTGAATATGCATTATAAACTTAATGTTCTAAAATCTAGCTCTCAAACCAGTTTCTCTCATAATCTTCTCAGGTAATTGTACCTTCAAGCTTCCAGTTAGTCCCTGGACTCATCCTTGATCTCCATTTTTTTCATATGCCAACTTCAATCTAATTCTATATCTTTCTTAGAAACATGTCCTGAGGGACGCCTGGGTGGCTCAGTGGGTTAAAGCCTCTGCCTTTGGCTCGGGTCATGACCCCAGGGTGCTGGGATGGAGCCCCACATCCGGCTCTCTGCTTGGTGGGAAGCCTGCTTCCTCCTCTCTCTCTGCCTGCCTCTCTGCCTACTTGTGATCTCTGTCAAATAAATAAATAAAATCTTAAAAAAGAAAAAAAAAAAAGGAAGGAAGAAAGAAAGAAACATGTCCTGAATCTGACTACTACTTCCATCATTACCTGGATTAAGCCAACATCCTCTCCTGCCCAATTAGCCCAAAAACTCCCAACTGCTTTAAGCTCCCCTTGCTTCTGCCCTTGTCTCTCTAACACCTATTTTCAAAGTGGCCCCATCAAAACGTAAGTCCTTGTCTCTCTAAAACCTATTTTCAAAATGGTCCCATCAAAATGTAAGTCCAATCATACTTTTTTCCTCTTAAACCCTTCCAATGGACTCTAATTTCCTCAGAAAGAAAAGCCTTACTCTTTACAAGCCCCTTTGTAAGGCCCTTCAGAGCCTTTTAGAAAAGCCCAAGTACTGGTCTAGCCCACATTACTCCTCTGATGGCTCTACCCTCTGTGGCTGACTATGCCAACCCCACCAACCTCCTTGCTATTCTGTGAACCATACAGGCTAAGTTCTATTTCAAGGCTTTCTCTACCCTCTCTCTGCAAGACTCTTCTGCCGTTAGTCCACATGACCTTGTCCTTTACCTCCCTCAAGTCTCTGCTCAAATGTTACCTTTCAGTGAGGCTTTCTCTATCTCCCCTATTTAAAATTGTGAGTCAAAATCTATTTTTGTATACCTTTCAAAGAAGTAACTTTAAGCATATAAACAGAATTTTAAAAATTACATGAAATACAATTACCTCTCAGCAGCAAACATTCTTGTTTAGATCATCAAATCTTTGTTGATGAACAACTCCTCCTATGGTTATCTTTTTATTTTAATAGTGAAAATTACTACTGATACTATATAAGAAATAGAAGGAAAAATAATACTTAAATGAAGGAACAAGTTCTCCTAAGAAGAAAATATACAACTACAACTACTTTATTTAAAAGGCCTGTTTCTAAATAAATAAATAAAATAAAAGGCCTGTTTCACATGTAAAAAACAACTGGAGAGAGAAACAACCAAATTGCATTAGTAGCATTGTGGACACCAAATTTAACAACTAGATATTTTCTGCAGCATTTTGTTTCCCAAGTTTCAAATTAAATTCTCCAAATATATGGTTCTTCCATATTAGATATTAATGAATGTCTTTCAAAAATGTTTCTTAATGGAGGAGTCAAGATGGCGGTGAAGTAGGAGTCTGAGACGACATCAGGCAGCAGGAGATCAGCTAGATAGCCTATCAAACCATTCCGAACACCTACAAATCCAACAGGAGATCGAAGAGAAGAAAAACAACAATTCTAGAAACAGAAAATCGACCACTTTCTGAAAGGTAGGACCAGCGGAGAAGTGAATCCAACGCGACGGGAAGATAGACCCCAGGGGGAGGGGCCGGCTCCTGGCAAGCGGCGGAGCACAAAATCAGAACTTTTAAAAGTCGGCTCCACGGAGGGACATCACTCCAGAGGCTAAACTGGGGTGAAGACCTTACGGGGACAACGTGGACTCAGGTCCCACGGGGTCACAGAAGGATCGGGGGTGTCTGAGTGTCGCAGAGCTCACAGGTATTAGAGCGGGGAAGCCGGCTGCGGAGACAGAGCCGAGATTTCCTAGTGGTCTGTGACACGGGCCGGTGCTCTGTGGCACGGGCCAGTGCTCTGTGCGAGGGGTCCCCACAAGATCCGGGGAGACTCCCACCCGGGAGAGCTCAGGGATCTACGGGGTTCGGAGACTCCAGGTGGGACAGACGCTTGGTCACAGGCTGGGTGAGCTCCAAGCGCTCCCAGAAGCCAGTGAGACGGGACTGCTTACGCACGACTTTCTCTGAGCGCGGTCTGCGGGCGCGCGCAGTCTGCGGGCACACGCGCGCGGTCTCCGGCGCAAACGTGGGCTAGGGAGACCGGAGGGATTAAACGCTTTTCTATGAAGGCGCACTGAAGACTGGGGCCCCTAGCTCTCGGCTCCTCTGAACCGGAGATTGGAAGGCCGCCATTGTCATTCCCTTCCTCCAGAACTCTACGGAAAGCATTCAGGGGAAAAAAAAAAGCTCCTGAAAGCAAACCTGAGAGGATTACTTAGCCCGGCCCCTGGTAAGGGCGGGGCAACTCCGCCTGGGGCAAAGACACCTGAGAATCACTACAACAGGCCCCTCCCCCAGAAGATCAAAGAAATCCAGCCAAGAACAAGTTCACTTAACAAGGAGAACAGCGGATTCTTATCTGGACAAAATGACAAGGCGGAAAAACTGACCACAAAAAAAAGAGCAAGAGACAGGACCGAAGGCTAGGGACCTAATCAATACAGACATTGGTAATATGTCTGATCTGGAATTCAGGATGACGATTCTCAAGGTTCTAGCCGGGCTCGAAAAAGGCATGGAAGATATTAGAGAAACCCTGTCAGGAGAAATAAAAACCCTTTCTGGAGAAATAAAAGAACTAAAGTCTAATCAAGTTGAAATAAAAAAAGCTATTAATGAGGTGCAATCAAAAATGGAGGCTCTTACTGCCAGGATAAATGAGGCAGAAGACAGAATTAGTGATATAGAAGACCAAATGACAGAGAATAAAGAAGCTGAGCAAAAGAGAGACAAACAACTACTGGACCACAAGGGGAGAATTCAAGAGATAAGTGATGCCATAAGACGAAACAACATTAGAATAATTGGGATTCCAGAAGAAGAAGAAAGAGAAATAGGAGCAGAAGGTATACTGGAGAGGATTATTGTAGAGAATTTCCCTAATATAGCAAGGGGAACAAGCATCAAAATCCAGGAGGCGCAGAGAACACCTCTCAAAATCAGTAGGAACCGACCCACACCCCGCCATCTAATAGTAAAATTCACAAGTCTTAGCGACAAAGAGAAAATCCTGAAAGCAGCACGGGACAAGAAGTCTGTAACGTACAATGGTAAAAATATTAGATTGGCAGCAGACTTATCCACAGAGACCTGGCAGGCCAGAAAGAACTGGCATGATATATTCAGAGCACTAAACGAGAAAAACATGCAGCCAAGAATACTTTATCCAGCTAGGTTATCATTGAAAATAGAAGGAGAGATTAAAAGCTTCCAGGACAAACAAAAACTGAAAGAGTTTGTAAACACCAAACCAGCTCTACAGGAAATATTGAAAGGGGTCCTCTAAGCAAAGAGAGACCCTAAAAGTATTACCAGAAAGGAACAGAGACAGTATACAGTAACAATCACCATACAGGCAATACAATGGCACTAAATTCATATCTCTCAATAGTTACCCTGAACGTAAATGGGCTAAATGCCCCAATCAAAAGACACAGGGTTTCAGAATGGATAAAAAAACAAAACCCATCCATATGCTGCCTACAAGAAACTCATCCTAGACCTGAAGACACCTCCAGATTGAAAGTGAGGGGGTGGAAAACAATTTACCATGCTAATGGACATCAGAAGAAAGCTGGGGTGGCAATCCTTATATCAGATCAATTAGATTTTAAGCCAAAGACTATAATAAGAGATGAGGAAGGACACTTCATCATACTCAAAGGGTCTGTCCAACAAGAAGATCTAACAATTTTAAATATCTATGCCCCTAACATGGGAGCAGCCAACTATATAAACCAATTAATAACAAAATCAAAGAAACACATTGACAAGAATACAATAATAGTTGGAGACTTTAATACACCCCTCACTGAAATGGACAGATCATCCAAGCAAAAGATCAACAAGGAAATAAAGGTCTTAAATGACACACTGGACGAGATGGACATCACAGATATATTCAGAACATTCTACCCCAAAGCAACAGAATACACGTTCTTCTCTAGTGCCCATGGAACATTCTCCAGAATAGATCACATCCTGGTTCATAAATCAGGTCTCAACAGGTATCAAAAGATTGGGATCATTTCCTGCATATTTTCACACCACAATGCTCTGAAGCTAGAACTCAATCACAAGAGGAAATTTGGAAAGAGCACAAATACATGGAGACTCAACAGCATCCTTCTAAAAAATGAATGGGTCAACCAGGAAATTAAAGAAGAATTTAAAAAAACCATGGAAACAAATGATAATGAAAACACAATGGTCCAAAATCTGTGGGACACAGCAAAGGCAGTCCTGAGAGGAAAATATATAGCGATACAAGCCTATCTCAAGAAACAGGAAAGGTCTCAAATACACAACCTAACCCTACACCTTAAGGAACTCGAGAGAGAACAACAAAGAAAGCCTAAACCCAGCAGGAGAAGAGAAATAATAAAGATCAAAGCAGAAATCAATGAAATAGAAACCAAAAAAACAATAGAACAAATCAA
>ML105227.1:35157-269419 GCA_003697995.1 Taxidea taxus jeffersonii
AGAGAGAGAGAGAGAGAGAGAGAGGAGGAAGCAGGCTTCCTGCAGAGCAGAGAGCCCGATGTGGGACTCGATCCCAGGATCCTGAGATCATGACCTGAGCCAAAGGCAGAGGCTTAACCCACTGAGCCACCCAGATGCTCCTTTTTGTGTGGTTTTATAGGTGAAAATAGAATCTCACTATTGATCTCACTTTTATTTATTTGCTTCCTAATGAGATTGAAGAGTTTCCATGGTTACATGTCCCCTTAGCTGTACATGAAATGCTTATGATATCCTCTGTTTTTACCCCATTCTTGTGACATCTTTTCAAGTATCTGGCTAATGGCTAACAAGTCATTGTAATATTCTGAACTTCAGTCTCTGGTGTTGTTGAGGGTATCAAATGAGATCATATTTATGTGAAAGCAATACACAGTAAAGCAGCAGTCACTCTTTTTTGTTTTGTTTAAATAGGGAGCAGTATGGTGAGTGGCAAAGGGTTTTGGAGTCAGAGAAACTTAGGCTGACCTTTTAGTTCTCCCCTAATTAGTTATCTAACTTTGTTCCAGTTGCTTAAACTAAGTTTCAGCTTCCTAATAAGTAAGTAGTAATTCTACCCACTGTCAAGTTTGGACTGCGTATGGAATCATATATAATTCACTGGGTGAATGGTGATGCAAGCAAAGGAAATAGCAAATACACTGGAAGGAGCAGGTGTGTGAAGCTTGGCAAGGGATGAATGTAAAGTGCTCGAGGAGCATGTAGGAAATTTAGAAATACATGTAAGTCAAACATGAAAGAAGCTGGGGCCATAAATTTGCTTTTGAGACCATCAGCACATTGATGTCAGTTGGCCCTGGGCTTGAAGTCACCCAGAGAGGGCATGAAATGCTAAAACAAAGTCTAAGTGGGATCCACTGCCCATGGAAAGCAGCAGGGAAGAGGCAGATGTTTCGGTCTGAGGATAAAATAATATGGAAAGAGTGGTTACACTAGAGCTAAGTCATCAATTCAAGAAGAAAGGAACAGTTTTGTTGGGTTGGCAAGTGCAGAATCCAGACTGCAGTAGGGAGCAACCCATGAAAGATGAGGAAATGACAACAGGTGTGGCAACACAGGGACAGAGAGAGGGATAAGGTTTGGGGGATGTAGCTGGGTGGGCAAAAACAAGGGAAGACATTTTTTTTTTAAACTGGAAAATATTTTATTGGGAAAAGGAGTCAGTTGAAAGGAGTTATTGAAGTTTCTAGAGAGAGAACTGCTGACCTCCTGTTCTAAGAAGATGAAGCAAAGTCATAATAGTTCAGTCAAGGGCAGGGGGAAACATCTGTCTTTCCCTTAGACATGAAGGAACGAGAAACACATAATTCCAAAGGTGAACAGGAAGCTAGAAGCATTCATACGTGATAATGGCTTCTCCTTTCTTTCTGTTTTGTAGGAGGAAAAGCCATTCAGATCCTGAGAGAAGTAGGGACTCAGGAAAGTGGTAAAAATCTGGAATAGCTTCTGGGGAAATGGTAAAGAAAATTAACTAAAGACAAATCAAAAGATTTCCCAAGAAGGTATACAGGCCCCACTAAGGTTGAAACAAGAGCAGTGTAAAGCTTACAAATGACTGAGGTGTATTATTTTTCCCAGCACCTACTTCACCAAGGTCTGTAAAGTAATATTTTGCAGCAAAGGATTCAGTGGAAGGAAAGGGGAATTGAGGGAGTTGTAGAAGAACTGAAATGACTGGTCTTGGAATAAGCAGATGTTCAAACAGGTAGGGTCCAAAGGGAGCACTGAAGAAACTAGAAACCTTGAACCTGAAAAACTACAGTACAGGTGGGATTTAGAGACAGAGTTAAACGGTTAGGAAATTCTGGGCTGGGAACAAGATTTCAGAGAGTAACATTTGCAAACAAGCGCCACTATCCTGACCAAATGTGATCAAGAAGTATCCGGAGTTTGGCAGGTGATAAAGACTGAAGGATGAGGATATTGCCAGATGGGGGCCAACAGCTGGGTGAATGGCTTGTAGACTATGACTTCTGGGTCCAAATTCTGGCTTCAGTTTCTGCCAGGTGTGTGAGCTGAAGCAGGACCCTTAACCTTTCTTAGCCTCCATTTTGTTATCAGTAAATTACTTAGGTCACAGGAATGTTAAGTGAATTAAATGAGGCAACACATTTAAAGCACTTATCCTAGGCCCTGGCACAGAGTAAGGTTTCAAATATGCCACCTATTTTATAAGATGGAAGAAGGAGGAAATGGAAGATTTTCACAGCAAAACAGGGAAACCATTTGTCTGAAATTAGGAAGGAAAATGTTAAACTTCTTATTTTTCCCTCATGCCTACAAGGGCCTTTGAAACTCCTAAAAACAAAGAAGTAAAATCAATCTGATCCCTTTCTGACATGATGCTTTCCCACAAACAATTTTGCTAGGCAGATAAAGAGTTATTCTCTAACCTATATCTTCAAAAATGAAGTGAAGTGTCCTCCTGGCTATCAAGTTGCTTATATAAATAAAACCAGTTTCAGATATTTTGGAAAATGTAGAAGTAGGACAGTGGTTTCATAACTCCTATCGACAGATACAAATGATAAGGAAATAGGAACTCAATAGGTGTTCTCAATCATCAAATATTGTTTCTTGAGAGGCTGAATATCCTTGATAATATTTTTCTGACTTGGAGATATACAAGAGAATTTTTTTTTTTTTTAGAAAAAATTTATTTTAAAGATTTTATTTATTTATTTGTCAGAGAGAGAGCGGGAGCGAGCACAGGCAGACAGAGTGGCAGGCAGAGGCAGAGAGAGAAGCAGGTTCCCTGCTGAGCAAGGAGCCCGATATGGGACTCGAAGGCAGCCGCTTAACCAACTGAGCCACCCAGGCATCCCTATAAAAGAATTTTTAACAGGGAATGGAAATAAGTAAAAATAGAAAACAACACAGGCATGTGTCTTTCCTACATCTTTATGTAGACCACTATGTTGCAAACACACTGGACGGGAACATGACATCACAGAAGGGTGCATTTCTTGAGGAACTATTATGTGCATGGTACTCTGCTGAGCACTTCACGCTTCATGCTTCACAATAAACTTGCAAGAAACCAGGCACTGGTTGCAAGGAAAATATTAATATTTCATTTTATGGCTGGAGAACCAAAGGCTCCACAACTAATTTTATCTTATTACACACAGAAGAAATGGCACAGCTAGAATTCACGCCCTGCTCTTCCCAAGCTCCAAAACCTATGAGGCTGACATTACTTCCCAATCATAATTGATCAAGTAAGTGTAGCCCCTCCCCTCCTGGTGCTACCAGTTCAATTACCATTCCTAACTTTCTTGTCTATTAGGATGAAAACCAGATTCGCAAAGGAGAAAATGCTGAAGTATTTAGAGCAAACAATTAAACAAAGAATTCTGACCTCCTCCCAAAAGGCTGTTACATTCTCCATCACTACTTCTGTAGTTGTTAAGTTATATTCCAACGTCTTATACTCTTGCTTTTGTAAGAAATCCTGTTTACAAAAAAAAAAAAAAAATCCCGTTTACAAAAGAAGGCAAAAACATATTGTCGAAATAGAATAGCATTATTGGATTATTACACCTATGTTACACTCTGATGTTTCTGTATCCTATATTTGGATTTTGTGAAGAATATTGAATATATTAGAATATATTGAATATATTAGAAATTACTTCTTAATAAAATAATTGTTCATAATGTTCTGAAGTTAATTTACCAAGCACTTGAATTTATCACATTTGAAAGGCACTTTTAAGACGTGTGCTGTTTTATAAAACTGGTTTTATACATTAGATTGTAACACACAACTGCAACTGATTCTTCCTTCTACTCTTACATATGAACCTGGGTGATAAATTTATAAGGCCTCCCTGAGTTACCCACCAATGTACCTCAATTCAACATGAGGACAGACAGAAAGCTAATGTCTTCACATCTGTAGCACCCTCCTTATTAGAAGCATGATAGCATGAAAATCTGATATAACTGATTTTAAAGCATCAGAACCTTGACTCTAAAAGGGCTTTATTAGACATTGGAAGGGTTCTATGAGGAAAGGTGGGAGCATCAAGAAGAATTAAGTGCCTATATCCTGAAGTCCTCACCGCAGCAGGTACAGAGGACAGCCTGCTCCTTGCCTCACTTTTGCTTTTTCTCCTCTTGTCTTCTCTCACTATCTCTGTTTTGGTTTCTTTCTTCTTCTCCCAGTTTTGTTTCTCTACCGGTGTTCCTGTTCACTGACTCTTCCTGTCTTTGTGATGTTCTCTCTTTGAGTCTGTATATATGTTCATGTTCTCTCTCTCTTCTCTCTCCCTCTCTTAGTTGAGAAGGGTTAACAGATTAAATAAGATTAGTCCAAGAGCTGCTATGGTTCTGAGCTACATTCCCCAATTAGTCTAACTCAGAGATCTCAAACTCACATATTTTCAAGATGATAAACTTAAGGAGGGTGCCTGAGTAGAGATTGTGTAGAACTGGAGAGGGCAGTCCTCCTTTGAGGGGGGAGTTGCCACAGCTTATAAGGAAAGAGGACCCAGTTCCTACATATTCCAATTCTTCAAAAGAGGCTGAAGATATGATTTATTGTATATGTAACATCCCCCAACTTTTAAATGCTCACAACTTATGCCAATGGGTTGTTTGTTTTTAATTTAAAGATCAAGTAGAAACAGTTTCAGGCCAAAATTACGTCCATGGGCAATCACTGGCAAAGTCTGGCCAAGATTACAGAATGGCAGAATGACCTAAAAGTGGTTCACGCTGCACCCTCAATATTCTTTCTATCACAGTGATTTTTTTTTCTGGTTAAATATTTAAATGAATATCAAAAAAGTATAATAATATATTTTTGATCTGCACATTAATTACAAAAATTATAACCACACAGAAACTCATGCTGGTGATTCAATTAGCTTTACATATACTGGGTATAATCACCTGAGAGCTTTAGAACTTCTCTTCCAAGCCACCAGCTACATCAGCATTGCCAACATGTGACATAAAATGCCACTTTCATCTATCTTACATTCTGGAAAGTATGTTGAAAATTATTTTAAAAGTCTAAGGTGAATATTCTCAGTTTTAGCTGGAATATTTTATAAATTCCTGGTCAATATTTTGCACATACGCCAAGTTCATTAGAACTGATCTATTGGTTGATAACTTAAATAAAATTCTCCAGAATACAGAAATAATATTTTCTTCAACTTCTTTGATTTAAGAGAATCTCACAGGCCTTCATTTATTTCACTGGGCTTCATCACAAGGGCTCATTAGACCACACGTAGACACTAAGATAGGAAATCCTGTGCATCGAATAAGCCCAAGACCAAGACTTCATTTCCAGAGAATTTGCTTGTTATAAAAGTTCAAAACTGTTCTAAAATCATTGCATATGATGCCCAGTTAAGTACATTACCTGTATTTTGTTTATTGCTCCAAGAGAGTCATACCATGTTTGTACAGCCCAAGGGAATTGCCGAGTGACTGCCATGCGCAAAACGATGCAGAATGAGATGGTTGTGAATATTTTTCGGAGGATGACTGTTTTGATCAGTGCATAGGGAAGCACAGATAAAAACACTACAAAGAACCCTGAGAAGAAGAAGGCTGAGCTATTGAAGTATCTCACATAGGCTGCCTTCCGGGTCAGTTTCAGTTCTGTTCTATAAAAAAAAATATATATATATAAAATTTGGGATTCTTATTAACTTTTCAAATACCAGGCATCTTGGAATGTAAAAACCTGACCAGAAGCTCTCAAGGCTTTCTGTGTTCTGATCCTAGCACCACCCTGTATGAGCTGTGTGACTTTGGTCAAGTTATTTAATCTCTCTGGGCCTCAGTTACCTTCTCTGAGAGAGGGATGGTAATGAATGCACCAGTGTCTTGGACATCATATCTGTAAATATTATTTTTAAATTATAATTCATAATCTCAATTATTTCTATTGTTAGGATAACAATATGTTAATATCCTTAATCACTTCATTATTAGTTCATAAGATTAGTAAGAACTTTGATTCAAATTTTTTATTTGTTGGTTGGTGTTTCAAAAACTTAAGTGTGGAAGTGAGGACAACATCGTAAGGGTTATAAAGGAAAATGTGATTTTTCCTTTGTGATTTCCTAATGGATTCTTCACATTTTAGAAATTCTAGCTTGGCTTTGAGGAACACCGAAAACAACATCTAAACAACAAGGTGTGGTTTCTCAAAACTTAGCAAGGGTGAAAATCACCTGAGAAACTTGTTAAAACACAGCCTCAGGCCCACTACTGAGAGATACTGACTGAGTCTTCAATCGGCTTCCAGAATCCATGTTTTAAACTAGAACCCAAGCGATTCTGTTGCAGGTAGCTTTTGAAAAGTTAGAAAATAATAGCTACTCTATCCTCTCTGTCTCTTACTTTACTATAATTACTTGCAAAAATCTTCTTTTTAAAGATTTGATTTCTAAGTAATCTCTACACCCATCCTGGGGCTCAAACCCACAACCGCAGCATCAAGAATCACACACTCCACCAACTGAGCCAGCCAGGTGCCCCTGCAACAATCGTTTTTTTACTTCTGATCTTCTGGTCTGAACTGCAAATGTGAACTATTTTTTTTTTAAACACATATCAAAGAGGATTCAGTACTCTAACAGACAGAAAACAGTGAGTGCTGATGCAGGTAATAAGAGAACAATGCTGCCTTCAACCTCCATCCCACTCTGCCAGGACCAGAAATATTAAAGTCAGTTGTGATCCTCCTCTTCAGCTCTTGCTGGGGGAAAGGCAGCCAGGAACAGAGAAACAGAGGGTTCTATGGGGAAGGAGCAACACAAGAGCTGTGCCTGGCATCTGGGGGCTAGTTTCACGCATTTGTAAAATTCAGAGGAGTTCTCATTCTCACGTGGTAGAATTCAGGGGAAAACAATTTTTTTTTCTTTTTTCTTTTTTCAGTCTGAAAAAAAGTCTAATCCTGAGCACTCTGATAAAGAAAATTAAGTTCCACGTGCCCAACCTAGAGAGTGATTCACATTCTAATGTGGTCTAAGTTTTACTTATTTCAATCATTTGGTACTGAAGGCAGACTGGGATTTTGGAATCTCATTGGGGTTTGACTCCTGGCTCTGCCAGTGATAGCTACGCCATCTTATATACATCCACATGTGTAAGAAAGAAACACACCATCTCCCAGACAGAGTTGTCGCCAAGATAAATGAGAGCACAGCAGAGGGCCTGGCACTAAGAATCTATGCTTAGAATCCTTAATCTTCAACAGAAAAAAAAAGAATAATATTGGCTAGACTGATGTTAATAAAATACTAGAAAACCCTGTCCACCAAAATGCTCACAAATTTGTGAAAATTGCTGTTGAAATGTGTTAGAAACCACTGAGGAAAATGGAAGAAGTGGTATGACAAGAAAAGAGTAATGGACTCAAGAACATTTATAGGGATCACTTATAGAAAGCAGTATTCTCCATAATAAAATCACTTGTACTTTATAAGTCATAGAAATATATTATCAGTTTCTTATTTAAAAAAAAAAGAACTTGAAAGTGACTTTATTACAGAAGAGCAGTAAAGGAGTAGATTGCCAGGGAGTTTTACATAGTCTCTGCCCAGATCAAAAGGGGCCCAGGCTGAGGTAATCATCCCTTTGAAGCATATCCTGGCAATTTCTTCCAGAATATTACATTTTATTTTTTTGAGTAGAAGCAACTCTTATTTTCCCATATTTACGTCAGCACTTCCCAGCCTTTTTGGATAATAATTTCATGCCAGATTAAGGAACCAAATTATACACATTACAACCAACCATTTCGTATTAGAATTGGTCAGACAGAAATACGAAATAGAAAGGATGAATTTCATCTTTTGAGGAAGAAGAATAAAAACCAAAGTCAAGAAAAGTCAGCACCTAGAATGACCTGACCAGGAGTTTAACTTCAGGTCCAAGACAACCGGATCTTCTGATCAACTCCTCATCCCCTTCTTGGTATGCCTGTGCTTACAAGCACAGAAGTGACCAAGGGGGCAAGTATGGAGAACTCACTGTTAATAAGAAAAACAACTTCAACTTACTAAACAATTCCCTAAGATCTTTAAGGATATTTCTGGAAAGAAAATACAATTCCTTTCCTGGATTTGTCTTGAAAGGCATAATAAAAACAGGTGTCCAATAATGTTTGGGAAATATTTACTCTTTCACTCTTTCTGTTTACATGGCAAAGGACTTAATATTTCAGCATTTCTTTTGTTGTTCCAATCACACACCTGCAGCTCAGTTAGCACTGTCTACCAGAATCAGCAGCCTCAATTCCTCATAACCATATTCACACCATCCAAGAGGTACTCTGCTTGTACACTTTTTCCCTGTGAAACTCTCATGTGCTATAGGACCTGAAATTATCTGGTCTTCAACAGTAGTATGTCTATCACTGAGTCTCCTAGAATCCTTTTCGACTGCAGTTTGTAGAACATGGACATTGACTGAAGAAAAAAATGGTCTCATGGCTGTAGAAATGTCCTAATTTATATTGGGCTCCAAACTGTCACAGGAATCATATCTCAATCTGGGTTGTACTTTTTTGCTGGATATAATCTTTACTGATCAGTGAAAGAGAGGATATCTGAGGTGAAACAAGACTAGAGACAGGTGCCAAATACTGATTCTATCTCAGGTGATGGCTTATTGCTTTAGCTGATCTCTCAAGTACGAGGTTTCTAGAAACACAATTTATGGCTATTACCCTGCATTATTACTCTTAGGTTAAGGAAGAACAATGATATGATATTTTAACCGAAGAAAAGGGTTTCTTTCATTTTTCATGAGTCTTAACAGAAGTTAAGTGAAATGGAGTAACAGAAAACCGCTTATTTGGTTCAGAATTATACAGTTATGACTCTGGTAGTTTCATTTAAGGTTTCAATCAGCCTCCAGCATCGTGATCATTATTTTAGTCAAGCAAGTATAATAAGCAGCTAGAAACATATATAGGAGATTCTTCTATAAGGCATAACTATCCCTGTAATGAAAAAAACACACTTTACCAACTATATAAAACTACAGCCCATGAAAATGACTTTATGCCACTTGATATTGATGCATGAATATTAATATAGCTTAAAACAATTGACAGAAACTTCAAATATGAACTGGAAGTAAGTCCACTGTGACACACTTATTTTTAAAATATTAAACATTAACTGGCTAATTATATTGAATATCAGAAGGACTTACTGTCTTATGCTTTCAATCATTTTTTCCATTGCTTCTTCCCAGCAATATGCCTTAACAGATTGGATATTTTCAATCATTTCTGAGGTGATCACGAGTCTTTCGTTGATCTTTCCAGCTCTCTGATCTCTGTAATCAATCAAATACTTAGTAAAACGAAGTCAAATTGTCACTAAGAACTACAAAAGTTTTTTTTAAAAGGCCACACTTCTTATTAAACAGGTGGACATTTATTTTACTATCTGACAGATGATAAAAATAATAGCTATCTTTTAGTAAATGCCCTCTATGTACCAGAAACTATTGGACACATTCCACAGACTGTCCCAGTGTAGAACACTTCATGGCGCTCCATGGTTATCTCCATTTTAAACATGAAAAACCAGAGACTCAGTGAGGCAAAGTGACTAGGAATTCAAGCCAAGAGCTAACAGACTCCAAAACTTGTATACATTCTATCATCTTCCAGCTGACAAACTCTAGAAGTCCTCTATAATACACTGGGACTGGTATCACTGACTCATTCTGTAGTAAAAAGTAACTAAGGTTCTGGTGTGATGATCTATGAACCAGAGTAAGAAAAACTTATGAAACTCCATCCAAAATATATGCATTCCCTCCCATGCACATATATGCATTATCCCTTCTTCCTAAACCTTATGATCTATACAATTGAACTGAATCTTCACATATTCAAAAAAGAAATTCTATAGGCTGATAAACCAAAAAAATGCCCTTTTGATATAAGGAGTATTATCTACACCATTAAAATAATTCCTTATCAGTGACACCCAGTAAGTAGATCCCGGTTCAGTAAATAGAGTGGTCCTGGGTTTACTACAGTAGACTTTGTGAAAATCTAATTTAAAACCCTTCCGAGCTATGTAACTAGAGTGCTGCTACCTGTACTTCATCATCATTCTCCCCAGCCCGGCTTGAAAAAGGGCGAGGACTATGAGGAAAGCAAGACCACAGAAGGCGGAGGCTTGTAACAAATCCCAGAGCAGCCCCATCAAGAGCGTCACTTGTAAAGGAGCAATCCACACAAAATGTGCCAATGCAAGTCCCTGGAAAATAAAATCACAGTGAAAACCAGTGACGGACAGACAAACAAGCCTAGATGAGAGAAAGTGAGCACAGAGAGCTTAGACAATCAAACACATCATGGTTCCCAGCATGCTAATTCCGTGGAGCACACAGCAACGTCCTTAAACATTCTACAAAAAGACTAGGATTTCCCAAGAAACAAATTTCGAGTCATTGCATTTTTCAGTGCATTTGTATTCAATGGGCTTAAGATGAACTATCTTAAGTATCATGTCAGGGATTTATTTTTCATAACTTACTTCTATTTGACTAAAGCAAGAGCCATGGTGTAAACATGCAAGGCTCTCAGTATATCAACTCTATCACCTGACAAAATATTAAGAATAAATGCATGCTTAATTTAATAGTAACTTATTTAGCGCCTGCTGTGGGCTTAACAATCTGTTAAATACTGAGAATGCTAAGATAGATAAAACACACTGCATGGTCTGTCTTCAAAGACCTCGCATTTATTTGTGTAATAAGACAACACCGAACAAGAATTGCTCAGAGTATCATATTCAGCGAAAGTAAATAACTGATTTAAGTATTAAAAGGAAACAATGATAAAACTTGAATTTTGAAAAACGTCATTAAATACACAGTGAGCTAAGATGTCTTTGCATTGGGTGGTACTATGAGACCCCAGAATGGTGCTCTGCTACACAACCATCGATGGCAGAAATAGGCAAGGTAGGGATGTGTATAACTTAACCCCATATCACTGTTAACTGATCCAGGAAAACACTTGGGCTTGAATGAGTTATAACAATAATGCAGAAAAGATTAAATCAGTAGGTACGTACTTCATCAAATTTGTTCAAGTTGTTGGAAAGGAGACTAACAAGTTGTCCAATACTTATTTTATCCAGAACACGGCTTGACAGCTTTAAAGTCTAAAGGGAAAATGGGAAGTTAGGTGATTATGACAAAGAGAAGACAAAGATATGAATAGGTTGCCTCAAGGTAACCTAGTACACACGTATGATACGATGAATGAGTTAATTTATATTTATATACATAAACTTATATTATACAAATGCATGTATATTAATAGGGTGGTAAAGAGAAGGTCCACATATCTGGTTACGGAAATCTGGATTTTATTGAGGAGGTAGAATTTAAGATGGGTGTGGAATAATGACTAGCATTTAGGTAAGCACAGATGAAAGAATCAAAGCAGTTAATTTCAAAACACTATTAGAACAGATATGACAGGGAAAATTCTATAGAGCTGGATTACACATGATTCAGTAACAGACTCAGGTGATTCTGAGTTCTCCAGAGGGCTTACCAGGGAGCTATGTGCAGAGTAAGCACCTCAGTAAATATTTGTTCATTTAATTATCTCTATCTTCTATTCACAGGTAAATTCACAGGTAAAGATAAATTTAGTTTGTATTTAGATTCATTATTTTCTTGTATTTCTATATTTTTAATTGAGGTATAGCTGACATACAATCTGGTCTTAGTTTCAGGTGTACAACATAGTGATTTGACATTTATATAATATATTTAGGTTCATAATTTAAAATATAATTTGAGGGGCGCCTGGGTGGCTCAGTGGGTTAAAGCCTCTGCCTTCAGCTCAGGTCACGATCCCAGGGTCCTGGGATCAAGCCCTGCATCGGGCTCTCTGCTCAGCAGGAAGCCTGCTTCCCTTCCTCTCTCTGCCTGCCTCTCTGCCTGCTTGTGATCTCTGTCTGTCA
Source organism: Taxidea taxus jeffersonii (assembly GCA_003697995.1). Taxonomy (NCBI): domain Eukaryota; kingdom Metazoa; phylum Chordata; class Mammalia; order Carnivora; family Mustelidae; genus Taxidea; species Taxidea taxus. The sequence continues at coordinate 47,181 of ML105227.1, forward strand.
AATAAATAAATAAATAAATCTTTAAAAAATAAAATATAATTTGAATGTATCATATCTGCAGACTTTAGAACAAAGCAGAACAGCATTGTGGGACAAAATTTGGGATATTATTAGAGTTAGTAGCTGCCTGCCACGTGGATGGAGCTGGTCAGATATGGAACCAATTAACTTTATGCTCATTTAGAGACCCAACCACAGCCACATGAAGATACAACTGCATTTTCTGGTGATAATGCCAAGGAAGGCCAATAAGTGTGCCCAGAGAGGTAAACAAAGTAGGTAATAACATAGCTATTCAAAAATGAGAGAAAGAAGGACGGATAAAATAGCTTCAAACATTTCCTGAATGTGTTCTGGATCTGAAAGCACATATATTGCTGTATTTGTGCTCAATGTTATATATGGACTTACTTACAAACTAACCTGCTCCTTCTTTGATCTCTCCTCCCCCTTAGCCCAGAGTACTTTATACCTCTCTCCTCCAAAATAACACAGTTTGCCTTGCTATATTATTCCAGTGCTTTTCCACCCTAATATTTTGGAAAATCCTCCACATCAAGGACTATGATTTACCCATTTCAGAAATTTTGAAGTTTTTGCACAATTCTCTATACTTTTTAGGTCTTAGCTTCTTAAAATTTTTATGCATAAAACAGGGATAATAGTTCCTACCAGAGAGAATTTTGGAGGAGATAAATGAAATAATACACCTAGTTCACTTAGAAGCTTGTCATGTACGTCGTTAGCTATCACTTATTATAATGATAATAAGCACTTTTATAAATATTTTTTAGACTGAATTGAACTTCTTTTAATATTCATGTGTGCAATTCTACCTCCCAAGTAATACCTAATAATTTATTCACTTACCTAAAATTTCTGGATCAAAATAAAATTTTTGTTGCTTTATTACATGTTTTCCTGGTACTTGTGAACTGAGGAGATTGTAGCTGAGGTGATCTGATTGAACTGGGGACTCCATTTTTTCTTATGCCTCCATAAAAGGCTGTTTTGAACAATAAAGTATGACTATCAAGGTTTTATAGTACACATGACCTTGCATTTATATTATGGAAGTGTTATGGGTTATTTGCTAGGTAATTTCAGATCCATGTCCCTTATAAGCTAAGTATATAAAGTTTTCACATGGGGGAAAGAAAAAGAGAAGAAGGGTAAAGCAATATCCAAATGATTCAACCAAAAGAGTTTTCTATAATGACTTGGTAGAACAAAGCAGTCACACATAGTCTAGAAAACACATGTCACTGAAATGACCTCAAATTGTTTTTGTAAGATAGGTAGGTCTTAATAGATTTTTAAAAAATATTTTATTTATTTATTTGACAGATAGAGATCACAAGTAGGCAGAGTAGGCAGGCAGAGAGAGAGAGGAGGAAGCAGGCTCCCTGCTGAGCAGAGAACCCCATGTGGGGCTCGATCCCAGGACCCTGAGACCATGACCGGAGCTGAAGGCAGAGGCTTTAACCCACTGAGCTACCCAGGCACCCCAGATAGGTAGGTCTTAATCTGCATTCACTTAATCATGCTTCAGCAACTTGGCCTTCTCATTGAAAAATGCATACAGAAAAGCAGAAAAGGATCTTATGATTGCCATGCATGTGTTGTTGCAAAAATTTTTAATTTGCAGGACTCACAGGATGACAAAAATCTAACTCAAAATAAAACAGTGGATGAGAATCACAACTAATTAAGGTAGAAACTGTTAGTGCTTAGATTATCACTAACAATTGCATACTATACTCTTGTTATTGAACATAATGATACATGGCATTTTACCACAAGATAATATTTTGTCAATGACTTTAATGCAGACAGTAAGTATTATTTTAATGGGGAGCCAAAGATTCCAAAAAATGATGACATGACTAGTTTTAAAAAATGAAATCCATAATACAGGCAGTTTATAGAAGATGATCAATAATTATTATCTGAAATGAACTGAATTAATTACCAAGTAGAAACATTAATTATTGCTGCTATTTACTTCACAAGCATAAAAAACTGACTTGTGTTTATCCTGTATGTATATCAACATGATGTTTAAGACACTTAAAACACGGAGACTGTGCAAGAAAGCATTACCTTCTTATAAATCAAGCTAAACATAGCTATCCTCATCTGCATTCCAATATGATGAAGGCCAAAAATGGCTGGGTGCAGGAGCAGCGTCCTCATGACAAAGAGAAGGCATAAGCCTATGGCTAGGTAAATCGCGATAGAACGTTCCTCCTTGTTATCTGGATCGTAGGAAGCTATGATTCTTCCTAGTAAGAGAGGCTGGACAGATTTGGTGACTTCCTGAAAAGAGGAAAAACAAAGAAATTAGATTTCATTTCCCTTTCGTCAAATGGCCCCACAATTTCAACACAAGGATCCTCATTTTTAGAGGAGGATTTAAAACGGGCTTACACAGAGGGCCACACCATATGTAAAACACTTAACATTACTTTCAATTTCTTTATGCTTTGAAATAAGGTTAGACTTTTGATTCTAGCAGAAGTCATTGGGAGGGGTGCCTGGGTGGCTCAGTGGGTTAAAGCCTCTGCCTTCAGCTCAGGTCATGATCCCAGGGTCCTGGGATGGAGCCCCGCATTGGGCTCTCTGCTCAGCAGGGAGCCTGCTTCCCTTTCTCTCTGCCTGCTTCTCTGCCTACTTGAGATGGCTGTCTGTCAGATAAATAAATAAAATCTTAAAAAAAAAAAAAAAAGTCATTGGGAGATGAGTTTATGTATAGAGTATTTTGACTGAAAAGTGATTGGTGACCATAGAGCAAAGCTGTGGTTTCTAGAATGGTGTGTTCATTACTAATGACCTACATAATAACAATCTACATAGCACTATTGTAGCTACATAGCAGGGTTTATGAAATATTTTCAGTTTATTACCATGACATACATGAAATATTTTGGCAGTTGAGCTGTACACAGAGTTTTTAGAATTAGAAATGTACACCTATACCTAAATGTTCTTCCTCTTGAGTAATTTGAATTACACTCCCTGCCACTGTCTAGCCAGCATATTCTTCCCATAACCTGCCATCTTTTTCACAACAGACCTACTTGGTAAGTGGTTATTCAGATGCAGTTTTTAACAAAATAAGTAAGATGTTTCTTAATCTGATTCAGGCATCTATTTTACATATGTCACTACTGAATTAGTTAGTTTCATCTTGCCTCAACCAAAAGATGGCATACTCTCTTTGAACAGTAATGGCTATTCCACAAAGACATCAGTAGTGCTACTCTGGGAGGATTCATCATAGAAAAAAAATGTAGTTTATTTTTGGTAGAGAAAAATGTCAATATTATAGAATCATCTGCAAATAGCAAACCAATATAAATCTTACCACAACATGGAACTGTCAACATTCAAGGACAAAATCAGCATTCCAACCTTCCCCTCAACAATATTTTCCCTAATCTGTTTGAAGCAGCATGTTCTCTAATATTTACAATGGAACCACTTACAGATAACACCTGATTTTTTTTTTAAAGGAAGGAAAATGATGGTAATAAGCTTGGTCTCTGAAGCAGAGTCCTTCACAAAAATCAACCCTATGAATGACTAGCAATAACAAAGTCCTCTGTTCTTGATATGTGAAAGCTTCATATACTTTGTGGATTGCACTATTCTGGGACTAAAGAAATTTCCCAATTTGCCACCATATAGAATAGGGGAAGTCGACTTAGCCTCGAATGTCATAAGGGCTAATGTAAATTTATTTGAAAATTTGATTACATTTCATTATATTGCTTATTACATGTTTATTGTTTTTATTATTACATGTTTATTACATATTTTATGACACAAACCAAGATGCCAATTCACTTAATGTTTCACTTAGATAACAGAAACCTGAATATCTATTTTTAAGCTAGTGCAACAGTGAAATTCAGAGTCATGAAACCCAAGTTCCTATCTACATTACCTATACTATCTATGTCACCTTAGTCTCTCCCTTTCTCTGGACATTTTCCCCACTGATAAACCAAGTGGGGACAAGGTGATCTTGAAGGTCCCCTCCAGTGCTAAAATCTCTGTTTATATGATCTGGGTCTGAGGAGTCACCTGACAGAGGCTAGAGATTCCTTTGGCAATTTTCCTGGTCCATATCCTACCACTACCATAGGCAGTATCTACTCAGGGGGATGCATGTCAAAACAGAGAAAATTTAAGAAGACTGAAAAGACCTGCTGGGATTCATATCTGATCTTCCATAAGGACCCTCCATACCAAAGCTCAAATCACTGTAGATGAGTCTAAATCCTTTCATCATTTCTGTTCTACCTGCATACCTTGTACAGAGCCAGATGCTTCTAGAAAAAGGGAAGTCTCCTTGATATTCAGATCATGAAAGAAAATTCAGGTGAAAACAGAAACTTTGTTCATGCTTGCAATTACATGGCTACTTTAAAAACTACACTTCTAAGTCCAAAGCACAGTTGTTTCTTCTGATACGGTTATACAATTAGTTGAAGAACTTCTAAAGTTACATGATTTTCTATGGTGTGTGATCAGCAAAATCATCACCATAATCATCATCATCTCAACTTGTTTTAAATATATTTTATGTCTTTATCTCAGGAATACTAGACATTATTTAAGAAATATTGAGAAGTTAAGATTTCTCAATATTGAGAAATTAATAGAGTACCAATAGACCGTAGAAGAATCTATGATTATCTCAAGAAACAACCGTAAAGAAATCTGATAAAACTTCAATCAAAATTGACATTGATACAGTCTAAATATACTTGAATATAAAAGTGTATCATTAACATAAGAAAGAAATTCTCCCTCAAGACAACAATCAGCATCTAATTAATTAATACTAATAAATTAAGTAATAAAACTCTAGAAGCATTACCGTTAGGTTCAGGCAAACACAAACAATAGGAATACTGGAATTAGAACAATTTAACATTTTTCCAGAACCTTTAGCTGATACAACTCAAGAGAAATGATCGATGTATGATTATCATAAAGAAGTGAAAATTAGGGCGCCTGGGTGGCTCAGTTGGTTGAGCAACTGCCTTTGGCTCAGGTCATGATTCCTGAGTACCAGGTTCGAGTCCTGCATCAGGCTCCCAGCTCCATGGGAAGTCTGTTTCTTCCTCTGACCTTCTCCCCTCTCATGCTCTCTCTCACTTTCTCTTTCTCTCAAATAAATAAATAAAATCTTTTTAAAAAGTGGAAATTATTATTATCAGCATAGAATATGAATATCCATACAAGAAATTTATGTGAATCAAGAGTATAATGGGTAGAAGTTTAAAAAAATAATTATACTAAGAAAATAAATTACTTTATACCAAGCATAATATTAAATAAGGATCTCATTAATATAACAATCGATATAATAAGAGACATTATAAATATCAAATACATATATGCATATATATATGTATATATATATATATATATATACCTTAAATGTATTTTCCAAACATTCCTAATACATAGTTTTAAGTCTTAAATAAAAATCTTAAGGACTTAAAAATTATCTATAAAGAAAAACTGAATACTATGAAAATTTCATTCTCATCCAAGTTATTTTGTAAGACTAACACAATCTTCACCAGAATTTCAAGTAGATTCTTTGGAACTGAAATTTCAGCACCAAACTAGCACGGACTGTTTGTTTTAGTTTCTACAACAATCCCAACATGATACACAATACCTACCACAAAATATCCACCTAGTGAGTATTTGTTGAATCAATAGAAAAAGGATTCTAAATTCCATTTGAAAAAATGAAAAACTAATCAAAAACACTTGAGGAATAAGAAAAATGTGAGAGGGTTTACACTACTGCATATGAAGTCATATTATACAGCTGTTATAATATGTGGCATGACAAAGAAATAGATTTATCTGTGAACAGGTCCAAGTACATGTAATAATTTTACATAGGATATGGCAATTTAATTCAGTGAAGAAGGTCTAGAATATGCAATAAATGAGGAAGAAATTAGACACTTATTTTTAAAATTAGATTTCTATCTCAAATACACCAAAATAAATCCCAAATGGATTAGATATTTACATGTAGAAACATAAATATCTGGGTAGGAAGGACTTTTAAAAACATCTGATGACAAAAGCAGAGAACAAAGGAAAAAGTTTATAGATTTGGGAGCAAATTTTTAAAAATTAAGACTTCCAATTGTTAAGATAAAAGGTAAAAACTCACTAGAAACAAATGGTAGGCTGGGGAAAATACTTTCCCATATATCAAAAAGAAAAAGACAAGTACTAAAACAGACAAAAAACACAAAAAGTCCGTTGCATATATAAAAAGAAATACAAATGCTAGATATATAAAAACTGTTTAAACTCACTAGAAACCAAAAATAATCCAAGTAAAAATAATAACATACTCTTTCTCACTGAGCAATTAAGAAATATTTTTTAAATGATAATACCCATTATTGGTGAGGACTGAATTTGCACACTTTAGTAACAAGAAAGTAAATTAGTATATCTTTTGATTTGCAATTTAAAAATCTGTAAATCTGCTAAAATTAGGTTTTAAAGGGATGTGCATTGAAGGACTGTTTTTAATTATGAAAAATTAGAGGCAATATAAATATTTAACAATGGGGAACTGATAAATTATGGCACAGCCACATGAGTCATTAAACATTAAAGTGACTAGGTAGAAAAGCAGCTAATGACAGGAAACACATTAAGAAGAGAAGCAGATTTATAACATATAAAGCAATGATCACCCTCCTTTTATTAAGTATATATTCCCATGGGAAAAAAAAACCTGGATAGACATAAATCTATTAGTAATTATCCAATTGCTTTCATAATCATAAAAATACTTTAAAGAATAATAAAATTTTGGAAAGAAAAGTGCATATAACTTACAGATAATTAATAAATGGTAAAAAGAAAACATGCACACAAAAATGTTTATAAAAGAAAGTAAACACATATGCAGGTTATATGCCTAGAACTTTTCATAAGATATGGCTTACATACTAAGCAAAGGCTTAAGGTTTTTTTCAACCTTTTAAATTATGTGTCCATGCTATGGGTTCTAGAGAAGTGGCATTTATCTTAAATCACACTGATCTAAACTTATAACATAGGATCTGCTGAGTGGATGTTGAACTAATCATAATCCTTGCAGTAATGGTCAGTTGAGAGAGAAACAGTTCATGTTATAACTTTGCCATTTCAATTTATGGTTACGAATAAGAGGAAGGCTTTAGAGTCAAATGGTTGGTTCAAGGCCTAGCTTTACCACATGGTAGCTGTGTGACACTGGGCGACATATAGTAAACAAGACATAGTAAACAAGAGTGTTTTTGACACTCTTTTGACATAGTAAACAAGAGTGTCAACTTTTTGTTTATCTTGGTACACTACAGTCTGATGGTAATTTTTGGCTTTATACTAAGTATTAAAGGAAGAATTTTTCCATATTTGGCATAGAAAGTAACACCTATTCCCTGCCTCAAATGTTTGTAGTTTTTGTAAAAATGTTTGTGTACCATACCAAGACTAGAATCTCAAAAAATACTGAGATTCTGTCTACCTCTGAATCATGTTTTTAGATTTAATGCTTAACACAAAATGCTTTGCTTTTGCTATTTTCCTTTTAGGGTTTATTGATTCGTTAACTTTTTAGCAATGTCCTCATTAGAAATCTAAGCTATATTCTTCATATTTTATAGGAAAAAGTTTTTTGATTTGTTGAATAGCAGAAATAATAGGTTTAATTCAGAAAATGCAATAATGGAAGATGCATTAAAATATTAATTTTAATTTCTGAAGTAAAGCTTAGAATCTGGCTATCATTTTTAAACATTAGTAAAACATATTTCTGTGCCCTACAAAAATCATATGGGTGCTTTAATATTGCTTTTAGCATTTAGAGGGAAATGCAAATGACATGAGTATTCATGCGGGTAGGTAGATATTCTATTTAAAGATATAGTAATAGCTATCATTTACAAAGCACTTGCTATGTACTGCAATCTATCCATGCTTGAAAAACTCACCCAGTGTCACACAGCTACCATGTGATAAAGCTAGGCCTTGAACCAACCATTTGACTCTAAAGCCTTCCTCTTATTCATAACCATAAATTGAAATGGCAAAGTTATAACATGAACTGTTTCTCTCTCAACTGACCATTACTGCAAGGATTATGATTAGTTCAACATCCACTCAGCAGATCCTATGTTATAAGTTTAGATCAGGGTGATTTAAGATAAATGCCACTTCTCTAGAACCCATAGCATGGACACATAATTTAAAAGGTTGAAGAGATCACAGCAGTTATACACTTTACTACAGCCCTTTTCACCATATAGTCAAGGAAACTGAGATCCAGGCAAGTTCTTCAATTTGTCCCAAGATTGTAAAACAAACTTGTGGCAACAAGGCACGAGCACACCTAGGAGGAGTTAAGAAAAAAATCCCTCTTTTGAAAAAAAATACATACTTGAGTATGTATTTTATCCCATATACTTTACCTTATTTCAACATATCTTATTCATTAGTCACTACTGGATAGTTGTTAACTATAAGAGCTAAAAAATGCAACATAATCCCACCAAGAATGGGAGGCCTGGATGCCTTCATAATCAGTGTAAGTTCTAAAAAATATGATCTCAAAAAATTCCTAATTTACAAATCAATTTTGTTCCAAAATTCTAATTGAATGAACAGGAGATACACTTTGTCTTAAATATGGTATTCTACTGGACATGGTATTGGATTCCCAGTTTAGCCTTCAAGGTGGGGTGTTGTGATGCCACAGTTGGTTAAGACCCAGACTCCTGGTTTCGGCTCAGGTCCTGATCTCAGTTGTCATGAGATTGAGCCCAATGTCAGGCTCCATGCTCAGTATAGAGTCTGCCTGAGATTCTCTCTCCCTCTGCCCCTCACTTCTGTTTTCTCTCTCTTTCCCTCCCTCTCAAAAAAAAAAAAAAAAATCTTTAATATGTATATTAAAGCTTGAGAAGCACTGCTCTTCTGTCATTAAGATTTAATATTCATTTTTATATGTTTTTAAATTTTTCCATATTATCATTTAGAAAAAAATCAAACTAATCCTAAAAGTTCTCTCAAAGTGGGCCACCCAATGCCTCCCTTAGATTCTAGCAAAAGTCAGATACATTCAGTGATAATGGGGCTTGTCTACCTGAATCAGAATCACCAGGGGACCTTGACAAGGATACTAGTATCCCAGGGCCCATCCCAAATGAATTAAATCACATTATCTGGGGTGGCACTGCAGGATACTTTAAAGAGTGACATAAAAATTCCTTATATTTCAAAGAAATCTAAACTCCAAGAACTTCAAACTCTTCTTATCACAGGAACTGAGGGAAGGTGTAGATTGTCTTCATTCGGGTAGAGAGCACAAGGAAGTGTGTTTCAGAAATGGGGTTCTAGTAGGGAGTAGAAATAGGATATAGGGCCAGTTTAAGGAATACAGCAGGCAAGTCACTGCTGGGATTAGAGAGGGAGCTACAGATTGGGAGAGGTAGGGATGGGAAGGAAGGTGAGAAAGGGGTCCTACCTAGTAGGCATCTACAAAAAGGAGATTTGCTGGAGATAGCTGCCCTTAGGTAGACAATCATGTGAAAGGGACATAAGTCAAAGCCTAAACCAGGGTCTGTGTGCAGAATTCCCCAAACACTCTCCTTTCCTTATTAGTAGGCTTGTATTCAAGTCCCCATTCAATGTCTTTGTCAAACCACAAGGGACAAAGATCTTCTGCAATACAGACCACAGGACTTGAGAACTCCAGTCACATTAGTACTAGGCCTTCTCCTTTATGTCCTCAACCTTCTTGGGGTTTAATGAATAAAAGGAGTTTGACCCAAGCTGCCCTGATATGTGTCTCACCTTGATAATGGAAATATGCCCAGAGCTGCCTAGGACCCAAGAAAGGATAACCATCTTCTCTCAGTAATCTGCTTACAGAACTCCCTGCACCTGGCTTGCCTCTCAAGATCCTTAATTGATTCTCATGCTCAGCTTTTCAACAGCCAGTCTCCCAGCTTCTCTTCTATGCTAGGAGTCTTAAATGTGAAAGATAATGTTTTATCTGGCTGCTGAGTCAGATGGAGGAAAAAAAACAAGCACAGAGCTAATGAAGAGAGGCCATAGCTAATATGATTTAAAATTACATCAACTCTTACAGAGAGACAAGCTCCTTTATGATGGCATTTCCTTTTTTTTTTTTTTAACCTTTCACAGTCGAGAGCAGATTTCATAGTACTTTTTCTATCAGTCCTGAAACCAACCAAATGCTCTTTACATCACAACTGCCCTTATTCAGAGGGACTAAGGATGTATATGACATTTTGAAAGCATGTCCACCTTTTACCAAGAGTGGCGTTACAGCAATTTCAAGAATCCTCAGTCATTTCATAGACTTTAAACAATTACCAAGCTGATATACACAGAGAAAAAAAAAGGAATGCTCAGACAGAATACCATCAATACTAAAGCATTCGTGTAAGTTGTTTAAAAAGACAGAGGTCTTATAAGAACAGTTACATTTTCTCCCCTTCTTTCCTTCTGGAAGTGACAAAAAGTATAGAGTCCTGAGATGAGGCACCCTGAAAAGCTCCATTGGTCTTACTAACCACATGGTTAAATAAATTCTTTAAGACTTAAGTGTTCAAGATTTTTACTACTTAAAATTTCACAGACTCAGTGAGGCCTTTTCTCTGGGATGAGGGTGAGAAATCTCCAGTCTCGCCACACCTGTACCATGACCAATGTAAATTTTCCTCTCCATGCCCACCACTCTTGTTTCAGCTGCTTTTCCCATCCACCTCTCTTCTCACCAATGTTCTGTTGGTTATCAGTAGAAGGTGAGCTAGCAGAAGTAAATTCTAGCCTTTCAAACATGCAGATGGTTCCAGACCTACAACCCAGGGCTCAGGGTAGCTGGAGAATGCCTCATCCCTCAACACCACCAATGGGAAAAGCTTTCAGATTCCTTTTGCTGGGATATGTTGAAGACTTGAGAAGTTTAAAAATGAGTCCTTGTCCATTCCCACTCCATTCTTCCACCCCTTAATTTTGTTTATAAGTTTGACCCTAGCACTACTGGTCCTTGGGTGGATTTCACACAGATCATTCTGGAGCATAAGCAAGGGAGAAGATTCTCTTTAGTCCCCATCCTGCTTCCTACTGTGAACTTCCTGCTTATTTGCCCCCAAGATGACCCTGGAAGAATCCTCAATCTTTCAGCTTCTGTTAACCTGGGTCTCCAGAGAAGACGCAAAGAAAACTCAGCAGACCAAAGACTGTTTACCAGAAACACCATTCTGTTGAGTAGCTAAATATAACCATTACAAATATAATGATATCACAATTATAATCTGCTATTGCAGAAGGTTCATAGACTTTGGAGCTAAAGAGACCTATCACTCAAATTTACCATATGTGTGACTCTGGGAAGTTTCATAATTTCCCTGAGTTTCAATTTCCTTTTCTGCATATTAGGGATAATAATATCTGTTCCATGGAGTTACTAGAACAATTAAATAAAACAATCTGCATAAAGGGCTTAATGCTGAACTTGGAATAGATTAGGTACAATTAACATTAAACTCAATAAATATTAAACTGTATTCATTCGTGGTTTTGTACACATGACCAAAAAAATCAATAAATATGCTCATGTATTATCTTAACTTTCACATTTAATGAGTGTTTTGTTTGCATGAAACTTTGATGCTGCTGGATAAATTATTTCAGAAGCCAGAGCATAAAAGGTGCTTGATCATGAGGCCTCTCTTCCTCCTTCTACTCAGTAGTGCTTATGTTAATCAGTGGAAGCAGCTCGTGATGGGGACCATGACTGAGGAGAACTGTCAGTCTCACCACCGTCTCAGTCATGACATAACAATTGTTGGAAGTGTTATTCACATTAATCCAACAATAACTTATTGAGAATGTTACATTCTTATGTATGACCAGAGTGAACTGTATTGCTATATACTAACTCAAATGTACACAGTATAATCATTAAAACAACAATAAAAGATTTTTTTAAATTAAGTCAAATAGAGCCAGATGCTATGGATAAAACTATTTCTCAAAGTTCTGAGTGCTCTCACAGAAAAAAATCACCTCAAAGACATCTTAAAAGATAATTAGTTCTTGAGCTACCTTACTCATATTTACGAACAAAATATTTTCACCACCAAGCTGTTGCAGGTTTCTACAGGAATAGAGAGGAAGAAAGATAGACTGACAGATAGGTAGGTAGGTAGGTAGGTACGTAGATGTGGGTGGGTGGATGGATGGATGGATGGATGGATGACAGATAATTTCAAAAGCCAGAAGAATGTTTCCAGGTGATTGTCAGGAGCATTACAGAACATTCTGGATCTAAATGTGATCATTTTTGTTAAGATAAATTTTTTAATGCATTTTTTTCTTGGTATGTACAAAACTACAAATTCTTAAAAACATATAACTTGAATGACATCTTTTTGGGAGACTTGATGGCGCTTCTAATTCTCCAATGCATGAAGACCAATAAGAATACATGTGAATCCAGATGGTACTTTAACCAAAGCAAATACTATACACAGCCTTTACTTAAAGACTATAAGTTTTCAACCCATCATTGCCTTTTATAGGTTATAACCAAGGATATGAAATGATGCTCTGGTGATATAAAAAATAATAGATCCAAGTCAAATTTAACAGCAGCTGAGAAACATCCCAGCCTGCATTTAAATACCAGAAAGCCTGGGGCTCCCTTCTCACTGATGGAGACAGAGAAGACTGAGAAAATATACTGCAACAGCACCTCACTGCCAAATTTTAAAGTTTTGCTATTTTTCTTTGAAACTCAGCATGCAGATATGATTTCAAAATATTACAGATATTCATATAGATAATTGGCTAAACTTGACTTCATTCTTCTCTTGATGTTATACCTTGAAATTCTACTGTCAAATACAGAAAAATAAAAGCACCAGCAATTTGATATTCTAGTAAGATAACATGATTTGGGATCATAATAGAAAATAAACCTCTTCAAAAAAATTTATTTTACTGAAACCATTATTTGTTTATTTATTTATTTACCCACTTTAAAGTAGATTGCCACCTGCATTCCAGGACACCTTAGGGCATTTTTACTTGTCTCTACTAGAGTTTTAGTGGTTTCTTTGTATTTGGAGTTGAATTAGTTAGTCCTTTTAGCTGAACATGAGATTACCCTTGTCATAAATATAAATGTAAGTCCTTTAGATTAATAAAATCATAATAATGAATACACTTATTATCCATAATAAATTTACAAATGATATCCTTACCCCTAAATATAATATGATTCCATAGAACATAAATCTCCAGAAAAAGCATCGCCGAAGGGCATTAATGAGTTTGGGGTTTTTCTTTGATGCCAGCTCTCTGTCCCATTCTCTGCAAAAGAATGAAAAACAGGACCAATAAGTTGCATGTACAAATATTTGAGTTGTTCTATTTCCCTTAACATAGTTTTAGTCTCAGAAAGGTATCCAAGGAAATTAACCCAAGTGACTGGAGAGACAAAATACCTTGTGGAGACCTTCCACCACCAACAGTCAGTCAGGTATCTTGCAGAATTCAATGCTTCTCCATATATCAATTTGCAGGGAGTTGACTCCATGACAAGGTCAGATTTTATGTATTAAAGGAAGATTCTTGCTTAAGAGCAATGCAATAGGTGGACAAAGTACAACTTTTACAAATATACATTACTGTGCTTGGGACAAAGTGAAAAATAAGCAAAAATTTAACTTTTTCCTCATTCACCTTGATCTGTACCTGTTTAGAACTTCAGTAGATTACACAAAATTTAACAGTCAAAAAAAAAAACAAAAAACAAAAACCTCAACATAAAAATTCAGGTAGATTTTTCTGTTATTTAGCATTAGAAAAACTTAACTAAATGGCTGTCATTAAATGTAGGGGTATGAAACAAATACTGTCAAACTTCACTTTCAACTATTAAAGTCATTTATTAGAGTAAAAGTCTTTAGCAAATTAGAACAGAATCACATTCTATATTTTCTGGTAGGAAAAGACACCACATAATCTGAAAGAATTGTAGCATCAAATAAGTTTTCTTTAAAAAACTGAAAGTTCATGGGGTGCCTGGGTGGCTCAGTGGGTTAAAGCCTCTGCCTTTGGCTCAGGTCATGGTCTCAGGGTCCTGGGATTGAACCCCGCATCAGGCTCTCTGCTCAGTGGGAGCCTGCTTCCTCCTCTCTCCCTGCCTTCTTCTCTGACTACTTGTGATCTCTGTCTATCAAATAAATAAAATCTTTAAAAAAAAAACAAAACAAAACTGAAAGTTCGGGGCACCTGGGTGGCTCAGTGGTTAACGTCTCTGCCTTCAGCTCAGGTCATGATCTCAGGGTACTGGGATGGAGACCTGCATTGGGCTCTCTGCTCAGCAGGGAGCCTGCTTCCCACCCCTTCTCTGCCTGCCTCTCTGCCTACTTGTGGTCTCTGTCAAATAAATAAATAAAATCTTTAAAAATAATAATAAATAAAAAAATAAAAACTGAGAGTTCATCAATGGATTATATTTACATTATAGCCACTTCTGTTAACGAAAGCTCTTTCTCTTCCCAAATGGTTAAAATATATCTCTAAATGTTACCCTGGCCTTCATTACTAAACTGTACAGAGATGAAAATTTCACAGGCAATAACAAGTAAAGGTTTTGCATTTCATTAAGAACTATGCCCATTACTATTCCTCTATGATTATCAGAAGTGGTTTCAAGTTACACCAAAGGAAGAACACACAAGTGAGATGTGACGGCAACATGGCAGTCTCTGTGCCCGGACTCTGGCTGCCCCAAGAAGCTTACTGTCTATAATGCCTAATCACCCTCTCCCATCTATCCACCTCTTCATTCTTTCACTAATACACAGGACTTGTTCCCATCCATATCATTCAATGACTCACAACAGTGTAAGTAGCTAAGTATGGAGGCAGATTCAACCTCTCTTTTAAAGGAAGAATGAGATGAGAAAGTCAGGAAAGAGAGGTGGTACATACACCAAAGAAATGGTTTCCAGGTGGTAAGAAGTAGTCAACATGAAGTCACATAGGAAAGAGGCCATTTTATTTGACATTAAGGGACCTCTGGACCCTGGTCAATGTCATTTTAGCTACACAGCACACATGGAAACCATATCTCAAGGAACTGAGGTATAAAAGAAAGGTGAAGAAGTGGGGAGATGAGGAGAGCAGAGAAATAATAGCTATGAAAGAAGGGGGAAAAAAAAGATTGAGGCAGCAACCTGAGGGAAAGGCCAAGTGGGAGAATTTATTTTAATGGGTGGGATTTGAACAATGGATAGCCTGAAGAGAGGGAATGGGCAGGGAAGAGGAACTGATGTGGTTTCAGCAGCACCATAAGAGACCCAGTAAGAATCCCAAACACTGAGAGTTAAATTACAAAGGAAGAAGCTCTATACTTATCAGTTTTGAGACTTTTCATGGAACGGATGAGCAGTTTGCACGAAGGAGTGATGTAAAGGGTTCAATACCACAAACCAGGCCCAATGGGCCAGTTGGCCTCAACAATGTGTTGACCACCAAGGGCCTCTGTCACAGGCAGTTATGATATTGGAGGCCAGGGTCACTTCTAAGGATGCAGCAGAGGTACAAAGTACTATAAATGGTATGTCAGTCTTCCAAAATGTTTCAATAAATTCTAAATAATAATTTTATTTTTATTATAATAAAAAATTATTTTTTTAAGAAAAGAAGTGCATAGGGTTAAAACAGATACAAAATAAAGACAGAAGTAAGAAAGACAGAACTTATGGACTTATGCTGGCACAGAGTTGTTGAATTAAAAAAAGAGGCATATTTTTAATTGAATTGATATGGGAGATATAATAAAAAGAGGAGAAAAAAGTCTTAGGCCAGATAATCCTACAAATTCAGGTATCCTCTATTTGGCCATAAGTAAAAGTTTATCTGGAGTACACAGTCTTTTATTAACCTACCCCTTCTCTGATTAATCTTTCCCTTAGCATCCATTCAGAACTTAGGTATTCAATATCTACTGTTTTATTGTGAACTTGCTGATATACCTACAATGTATTATTTTATATATCTTATCTCTGTAACAATATTACAGGTTTCTACATAATGCTAGTCATTTCACATCAATTATCATTCATTCAACAAATATTTATTGACCATCTACTATATGCCAGACCCCATGCTAAACCAAACCAAACGAAACCAACCAAAATATCCTTGCTTTCGTGGCATTTCCACACACTAAGTCCTCAATAATAGAAATTGGTCCTTGATCTTGGAAATATGAATCTATTATTCCCACTAGCCTAATTCTTTGAATAAAATCAAGAAAAATAAGACTGAATGTCTTACTTTGCCTTGAAAATATTTTTTAAAGGAAAATGAGTTGGTTGAAAATAAGGTAAACAAATTACAAGTCTCAACTTTTTTATTTTGGGTCATTTAGTAGCTACTTTTTCTTTTTCTTTTGTTTCTTTCTTTCTCCCCCCCCCCCTTTGGTCTAAGGAGTGAGTGTGTGACCCTTGAGTCTCTGGGATTTTTCACATTTGGCCAAGGAGAAAGGTCTCTTTTCTCTGTGGTTTGTAGAGAAATGAGCAGAGTTCTAAGGACCTGCTACACAGAGGAATCTGAAAGAATAAACCACATAAGCAAATGCCACCAAGTGGCATCAGAATCTCTGGTCTAAGTCTCTAAGGCCAGTTCTCTGCCTATGCCCCACACACAGGTAGGCTACAGGAGCCAACAAATTCCTTCTATTTACTTAAGCTACTTACTGGATTCTGTCACTGGCAATCAAAAGGGTTCTAACCAATACCTAGAAAAGGGAACTCTAAGAACGTGTCTACAATGGGAAGCACTGATCCTGAGGAGGCGATAAGTGCAGATCTGTGTTAGAATCGTGGCACTGTCAGGGATTAGATGGAAAATTCCATCACCTCTCTGAGCCTCAGTTTGCTCTCTGCAAGATGGAGGTAGTGATGCTTTCTTCCAAGAGTTGAGAAGAAATACTATACCTATCCTTTAATATGTACTCAAAAATATGAAATATTTACCTTTTTTAATATCCAATAGCCATTACCTTAAGATTTGCAGGTATATGTATTCGTATTCACATATTAAGATTTTGGAGGCAAACATACACAATTTACTTCATAAAGATGCTACTTCAGTCTTTACAGTATCTATTTCATGTTCTTTAAAGACAAGTAACTTCTCAAAATTATTTCAGAAAAAAGTCATTTACCAGGAAAATGGTTAATCCTTCAAACTTTCATTGTTTAATTTTTAATTGATCAACCCTTGAGCAAGAAAATAAGATGCTCCTGTTTTAAAGACACCATTTTGAGATTTAAGCCATCTAATAAGTTAGTTCTCCATCATCTAAATAGAGTATTAATAATATTAATAATTAACAGTGTTAATTCCTCCCTTCAACTAATGAACAATGTGCATGAACATACCTTTCCAATTTTTCAGACAGATTGTCAGCAGAATCAGCAGAAGGGATTTGGTATATGTCTGATAATTCCAGGCGCTGTCTATACCCTTTTGTCAAAATTGGTCTGGTCCAGCTAAAACAAAGAGAAGGGACAGATGTTAATATTCACTTGATTTGGTCTCCAATATAGACTTGGAATATGACACTGTTTTAAATCTTCCGGCAGATGGGAAATGATGTATGCATAAATATGAGAATAAACAATCCAACATATAAAAATAGCAGTGTGTCATCTCTTATAGGACACATCTGTATAAAACACCAATACCTCTGAATTAATGGGACTGAGAGAAAGTATCAGGAATGATAATAGACTCCTTCCCGGAGGAAAAAACAAGCCACTACACATTCTATATTAAAAGTAGTCTTAAAAACAAACAAACAAAAACTGCCCCAGGGACACATGGGTGGCTCAGCTGGTTAAGCATCTGACTCTTAGTTTAGGCTCAGATCTGCTCTCATGGTCCTGAGATCAAGCCCCAAATCAGGTGCTGCACTCAGCATGGAATCTGAGTTTCCCTCTCCCTCTCCCTGCACCCCTCCCCACTGAACTCTCTCTCAAATAAACAATCTTTTTTTTTAAAAAAGCTGCCCCAAATAATAGGGTACTAGGAGTTTATAAGCGCTGAAGTCCACTTTCTATCATTTTAAACATAAAATGATCCATGAATGATGACAGAATGGACCCTCAATCAATACCCCTACACAATGTTGTTCTTGTAGTACATGGTCCTCAGCAACAAGTTATTTACAAAATGAACTGACTATAGCTGAAGGACTAACGAATAGTTTGTACTGGGTTTTTTTTGTTTTTTGTTTTTTGTTTTTTTTAAGATTTTATTTATTTATTAGTTAGAGAGAGAGCGAGCACAGGCAGACAGAGAGGCAGGCAGAGGCAGAGGGAGAAGCAGGCTCCCTGCCAAGCAAGGAGCCCGATGCGGGACTCGATCCCAGGACGCCGGGATCATGACCTGAGCCGAAGGCAGCCGCTTAACCAACTGAGCCACCCAGGCGTCCCTGTACTGGTTTTTTAAACTAATTATCACTCCTGAATCATTACTTCAGGGTGGGGATCATGACTTTATGTTCTGTCTCCTCATACCACAGCAGCTACAACACATCAGCCCTCTATACCTCCAATAAAGAACAATTTATGATTGAAACTAGTGAAGCTAGTACGGTCAGTAATGAGACAGGATACCCCAGCTCTTTTCTTTCAGTTATTTTTAAGTATACTGTTTCTAACTAGTATGGATAATACAAAATAATCTTCAAAGAGATAAGATACAGGAAGACCAAAAGCTGACAGACTGCAGAGAGTGGGGTGGTACTCGGGCAAATCTTTAACCAGCCCTTCTCCAGGAGAAAAAAGGGACTTAAGTCATTTGCCAATTTCTGTGGTATAAATACTCCCACTGTGATCAATTTCAAACTACCAAATGTGAAGTCATTGAACACAGAGTTTGGAAGAGATACACAGTTTTATATTATAACATAGTATGTTTACCTTTCAGCTACAATGCAGGTAAATAACCTCAATGGCATAGATAATAGTAAAATATCAAATTAGGCAGTAATAATTTTTGAGTTTTTATTAAATTTGTTTTAATATAAGTTTATATCACCTAATTTTTAATACTTGTTGAACTTAACAACGAGCTCACAGACTTCCTAAAAATTTAACAATCTGCTCAGCCAGAAAAGCCCAACAGCAGAAGACCATGACAGCCAGATGGTTGAAAGACTTGAGACAAGGGTAATGGCTTTGAACACAGAAAGGAAGCAATCTACAGAAGATCTAGTAAAAAGAAAAGTATACTCCATCTATTAACAAATATTGCATGTTCAGTATGTTTGAGATTATTGAAATATACCAAACTCACAAGTAAATAGAATTTTACTATCTATAAATTCCAAATACCATAAGACATTTGCAGGAAATTAAAAAATAAATCTTTTCATCTCTTTAGAAAATATATAAACATACATCTTTTGGTCCATATCTAAGATGTGATGATCATTCCCATGAATGAGTTTCAAGCTCATTTTAAAGTAATACAATTTGTTGGCTGCCTCTAAAAAAAGGTTCCTGTGCCCATTTTAATATGTATATTATACCTTGATACCTAGGTTTGATTATCAGAGTTCCAAAGCCCAGCATCATCAAACCAAACATATTCAGTAGTACTAAAACTCAAGTTAGCCATTTATAATTATTAATAAAATTTAGTGTTTCCTGATAGGTTTACCACAGTGAACCTGTATGTGTATTCTTTTTTTTTTTTTAAGATTTTATTTATTTGGGGGTCGCCTGGGTGGCTCAGTGGGTTGAGGCCTCTGCCTTCGGCTCGGGTCATGATTCCAGGGTCCTGGGATCGAGCCCCACATCGGTCTCTCTGCTCTGCGGGGAGCCTGCTTCCTCCTCTTTCTCTGCCTGCCTCTCTGCCTACTTGTGATCTCTGTCTGTCAAATAAGTAAATAAAATCTTTAAAAAAAAAAAAAGATTTTATTTATTTGACAGAGAGACAGGTCACAAGTGGGCAGAGAGGCAGGCAGAGAGAGAGAGGGAAGCAGGCTCCCTGCTGAGCAGAGAGCCAGATGCAGGACTCCATCCCAGGGCCCTGGGATATGACCTGAGCCAAAAGCAGAGGCTTTAACCCACTGAGCCACCCAGGCACCCCTGTATTTGTATTCTGAAATAGAAACTTGGTTTAAAGTGCATTATGAGAACTAAAATCAATTGACTTTAGGCTGCCTAGCAATCACCAGACTTACCCTAGAGAAAACGAAAATGTATTCTGTTAGGTTAAACTGGTAACACGGAATGAAATTTCTGCTCCAATGAGTTCTCCATGCCTGCCTCAAGCCAATCTTAGAAATATAAAAACAAAGACAAAACAAAAAATTCCCCAGATATCTACACCTTTAGACACTTCATGAAATATTAGTCATATAAAACTCCAGACACCACTCCTTTTGAATAATCCTGAGTAGGTTAAAATACTTGGATAGAATTTAGGAATTTAGGAATGCCTGGTCAGGATTTCTACTTCCATATTTCTTTCTTTGGGAATCAATGAGCGTCAGGTGGTTCATGAAGCAAAGCAGGTATGCCTGGAATAACCAAAAGCAATAAACCTGTTCCTTCTCTTCTTCAAATTTGCTCCCACCATCTTTTCCTCTCATCTCTAATTTTATCCTTCTTTATTCATAACCAGTCAGTATATAGTGACAATGGGCTTTAAAAATGGTCTTAGAAATTGTGTCAGTTTCTAAAATTCTGGCTATTTCTAACAAAACTAGCTAATATTTACATATGGGGCAACAGACATCCCTAAGGTATACAGTTCTTTATAACTTAAAAGTGTTAAAGTAATTTTGGGGGTAAAAAAAGGGTACAGTACCCAAGATCCACTATTCTATTCACTTAGCTCTATGAGGCTTCAGGTTCTATTGAGGAAAGGTATTACCACTTCATTTTTTAAAAACACACACATAATTTTTTTAAAATTTCATTTCTTAGGATAATACTTCCAGTTTTTGCATAGAGTGACTTATAATTTCTTTTTTTTAAAGAATTTACTTATTTATTTGACAGAGAGAGAGAGACAGCAAGAGAGGGAACACAAGCAGGGCAAGTGGGAGGAGGAGAGGCAGACTTCCTGCTTGAGCCCACAGCTGGGTGTGGAACCATGGAACCATGACCTGAGCCAAAGGTAGAGGCTTAACAACAGAGCTACCCAGGTGCCCCTAGAGTGACTTGTAATTTCTTATAATGAAAATAATTTTTTAGTCATAGCCACTATTAAAGCCTTGGTTTTCACAAAACCTATCCCCCTAAAACCACATATTTAGAGCTCATAATCATTTTTCCACTTGACATTTGGCTTTATTAATCCAACAAAGACATCTGACATTTTCATGTGCTAGAATTTAAGATGAAGGTCAGATGTTAGACCTTTTCGGCTAAAAAATGATTGTGTCTCTATAAAACCATCATGTTTCCACAGTATTTCACTTTACATTTTAACTGGCCAAATGAAATACAAGAGCAAATCCAACAAACACTGGTTACATGAAACTTCTCGCAAATACTGACAAATTGATACACTCAAAGACTAATAGCCTTTTTCTTTTTTCATGAAATAATTAATACTTGAGGAATTAAATAGAAGTTATTCTAAAATATTTTGTGTAGACAAATTTAAATATACCAGAGATTTTCTCATCATCTGACTTATTTACCATGAGTTTGAACTAGCCCAAATAATCTGAATGTCCTAATTGAAGGGAATGCTAAATTCAATGCAGACAAAAGATAGAGAATCACTTGAACACATTGTGATAATAAATCTCAAATTTCTGCAGCAAAGCACTATCATTTCGCTTTGGTTTTTTTGGAGGGGGGAGGGGTAGTTGCTTCTTTTGTTTGTTTGTTTTTGTTTTTGGATAAATGGCTATGATGGGTAGGATTGATTTGAGACCAGAAGTCATTCTCATCTTTACAAGGATTTAAAGAAAAAAAGTCATAGAAATAATACTTCAGAGGCACCTGGGTGGCTCAGGTGTTAAGTGTCTGCCTTTGGCTCAGGTCATGGTCCTGGGGTCCTAGGATCAGCCCCCACACTGGACTCCCTGCTCAGTGGGAGTCTGCTTCTCCCTCTCCTTCTGCCCCTGCTTGTGTTCTCTCTCTCTCGCTGTCTCTCTCTCTGTCAAATAAATAAATAAAATCTTTAAAAAAGAAAAGAAATAATACTTCAAACATCACAGTTGTTTTATCAACTAGATTCAACATTATCTCATAGTCAGATGTATTATTCTCAGTGAATTTTAGTGAAAATAACACTTGAGATAGTAGTGGTATCTGGCTCTCAAAAGTCCTGTGTAAATCTTGCAGGCTTCAAGGGTGCACCCCAAAGTAATAGCTCTGGGGTTCAGGTCACGTCAGGGAGTCATTTTCTGATTCCGGACATGTTTAAGCAGTGTTTGCTGCTTATCCATAAAATGGTGAATTTATAAGTAATAGCAACTTGAGTCAGCTCGAAAATCTTTAGGAAGAACATGCTTTGCTAAAGATCAGCCATTTTTGCATTTGAAAGTTAATTACTTATGAGGATCTAATTTTACCAGGAAAACTCTATTAAGTTCTTTTTCTTTCTCTAGATGAGTGAAAAGTATAGTAAATGTAGTCAATGAATTTCAGTCTGGAAAGATAATTAATTGCTGCTTTAAAAAAGACAATGAACCAAATCTGAAAATCTCCTGTAAGTCCAGAATTTATAGCCCTACAGGCATCCTAATATAAATTAACTTCTTGCCTAAAGAATCCAAACATTAAATAGAATAATCTATCTGTCCATTTTATAAGATGCTTCTAAATATAAGTACATTAGGAATATATGCATATAAGGAAATGTCTGAAAGGATATTTTCTTTTTTTGGTTATCTATATTCTCCAGTGTTTAACTATGAGCTTGTGTAACTTTGGAAATAAGGAAGTTCTTTTTAATTAAAGAAGAAACATATAGTTATAATCCATTACTTGTAATGGCTATCTAACATAAACTTTCTAGTCAAATGTTTGTTTGCTTTTAATTTTTATTTATTTGAGAGAGAGAGAGAAAGCAAGCACAGGCAGGGGGAGTCAGAGAGAGAAGCAGGTAGTCGGATACCCACCGAGCAGGTAGTCCGATAGCAGGGCTCAATCCTAGGACCCGGGGATCACAGCCTGAGCCAAAGGCCCACTCTTAAACTGACTGAGCCACCCAGGCGCCCCTCTAGTCAAATGTGTTCTAACTCCATGATTCTTACATAATGTTCACTATCAATGCTAATTTCTCACAAAATAACTTTTTTTCCCTGATATGATTGTCTGAGGTACTACCTCAACATGCAAACTACAAAATACCAGTCACTTGACTCCTACTATAAATCTGTTACTAACGAAACTGAAGAAATGAAGAGGGACTCTCATGATTTGTGATTTTAAGAAAAAAAGACCACTCTAGGCTCTCACCCTGTCTCTAGCATTTTTCAGTCACATGATCTTGGAAAATGTTCTGGATCTCTCAGCTGCAGCTCCTGATGGAAAGAACTACTATGGCTACTTTACCTGGTTTTCATGGAGGCCAAATGCAATGTTGTCTATAAAGCAGTACAAATGTACCTTCTTAAGCACTTCTTCATGTAAGAAAATGCTTAGCTTATGGGGGCGCCTGGGTGGCTCAGTGAGTTAAAGCCGCTGCCTTTGGCTCAGGTCATGATCCCAGGGTCCTGGGATGGAGCCCCGCATCGGGCTCTCTGCTTGGCGGGGAACCTACTTCCCTTCCTCTCTCTCTCTGCCTGCCTCTCTGCCTGCTTGTGATCTCTGTCAAATAAATAAGTAAAATCTTAAAAAAAAAAGAAAGAAAGAAAATGCTTAGCTTTAGTTTAATTCTCAGAGCACTAGAGTTTATTATTACTGGGAGTATAATAGTAACAGCTAACCTTAATAGAGTTTTACCACAGCCCTGCAAAATGCTAGGGATCTCATATATATTATTTCATTTGACCCTCCACAACAATTCATAAGTCCTAGCAGTATCTCCCTCTTAAAGATAAATAACTGAGCCTGAGGGAGCTTAAATAATTTGCCCACAGAAGAGTCAGACTTAAAAAATAAGACTGTGATACCAAAGCCTACACTTGTATCAAATGTGCCATATTAGCACCAATTTTAAAAAAAGCATATACTTAGATATAACACCAAAAGCATAAGCAACAATAGAAAAAATAGATAAACAACATCGTAAAACATAAACACTTTTTAAAACATAACATAACAGGGGCGCCTGGGTGGCTCAGTGGGTTAAAGCCTCTGCCTCCGGCTCAGGTCATGATCCCAGAGTCCTGGGATCGAGCCCCACAGCGGGCTCTCTGCTCGGCGGTGAGCCTGCTTCCATTCCTCTCTCTCTGCCTGCCTCTCTGCCTACTTGTGATCTCTGTCTGTCAAATAAATAATAAATTAAAATCTTTAAAAAAAAACATAACATAAACATTTTTAAAGCATAAACACTTATGCTTTAAAGGACACTGTCAAGAAAGTGGAAAAATAACCCAAAGAATGGGAAAAAATTTTTGCAAATCATACATGTGATGAAGAGTTTTATCTTGAGTATTTAGGGACTCTCATAAGACAACTCAATTTAGTCAGGGGCAAAGGATCTGAACAGATATTTCTCCCAAAAATGCAAATGAAAGGATATTCAAACTCATTAGCCATTGGGGAAATGTAAATCAAAACCACAATGAGATACCACCTTACACCTGCTAGGATGGTTATCATAAAAAAGAGGTAATAGTAAGTGTCCAAAAAGACATGGAAAAATTAGAACCTTCATCTCCTGTGGTGGGAATATAAAATGATATAGGCACTTTGCAAAAATTACCTTAAAATGGCCTTCGAGGCATGTCCTCAAAATCTGAAACATAAAGTTTCCCTATGATCCAGCAATTCTAGTTGCTGATACATGCCCAAGAGAGATGAAAACAGACATCTGTGCCAAAACTTGAACACGAATGTTCACAGCAGCATTTTTTGTAATAATCAAAAAAGTAGAAATAATCCAGCTGGCAACTGCTGAATTGGATAAATGGGTATTCCTACAAATAGAATATTACTCAGTGATAAAAAAGAATGATGCACTGACACATAGTACAGCATGGGCGTATCTTGAGAACATCACACTAAGTGAAAGAAGTCAGTCATAAAAAGTGCATGGTTCCATGCATATGAAATGCCCAGAATCATCAGTCTATAGAGACAAAAAGCAAATCAGCAGCTGTCTAGGATGGGGCAGAGGATAGGGAATGCCTGCTTATAGGTATGGGGTCATGAAAGTATTCTAAAAAAAATTTTTTTAAAGACTTTATTACTTATTTGAGAAAGAAGGAGAGCACAGACAGAGGATGAGAGGAAGAAGCTGACTCCCCACTGAACAGAGAGCCGGATGAGGGACTCAATCCCAGGACCCTGAGACTGTGACCCAAGCAGAAGGCAGATGCTTAACCAACTGAGCCACCCAGGCCCCAAAAGCATTCTAAAACTGATAGAGAAGTTTCACTATCTGCCAAAATCATGGAATTGAGTATTTTAAAATGGGTAAATGGTTTGGCATGTGAATTATATCTCAATAAAGCTGGTATTAAGACAAATAGCATACAGAAATTGACTGTCAGTGTCGATTTTGGAAAGTTTTACCACATTTTATTTTTCACCCCTAGAACTTGCAAAAGGCAAATTCTTATTATGGTGACTTTGACACTCTAAGCCCACTCAAACAGGTTAGTGCATGGGCAGGCACTGCAAGTGATTAACACCCTTTCCGTAAATGGATCTAAGGATTGGTGACATGCATCGTAAGTTGTACAAACAGCTTATTTCCTGCCCATCCCCAGAAACAAGGTGCTTCATAACTTAAACTAATATATATACAGAAAAAGTAACCATAGTGATAATAGTGTAAAGAAACTAAGGAATGGGTACCATTGACGAAAAACCTTTTATACCAGCTCGATCTCATTCACTGGATTTCAGGAACTCAAGCAAGTGAGACAATAAGCAATGGTACAAAAATTCCCATTCCTCTTGAAAGATAACAGAGAAGAAACAAGCATTGTGATTTATAGCCTATGCCCATGTACTTTTGAAAAGCAGCCTCCAAGTGGTATTCCATGATTTTTGTTTGCTTTTTATTTTTACTCTTTTTTTTAAAGAATTTATTTATTTATTTGATAGAGAGAGATCACAAGTAGGCAGAGAGGCAGGCAGAGAGAGAGGGGGGAAGCAGGCTCCCCGCTGAGCAGAGAGCCCCATGTGGGACTTGATCCTAGAACCCTGAGATCATGACCTGAGCTGAAGGCAAAGGCTTAACCCACTGAGCCACCCAGGCACCCTGTTTGCTTTTTATTCTATCTGGGCAGGAAGCCACCAATAAAAGCCACACAATTTTTCATAGCTGGAACAACTTCCAGAAAGATAGGATGATTAACTACCCACTAAAATTGCTACATCCTATATAAGTTCACTTTTACGAGCAAGAGGACAAGTAACACCATCGCTCTCTAATTTCTGGGTTTTATTTCCATTGGCAATAAAAAATATATTTGAAACCAAGAAAATAAGGAAGCGGGGAAATGGACTGGCTTTAAGATTTTACGGTAGAAATGCCACTGGGTTACTGGCTGGCATTTGTAAAAGCTTACAGAGAGAAACCTGTGTTACTGTCAGAACCTCACCACTCTTACTGTTATTTTAGACAATTGCATTCCGGAGAACAGAGTGGGGCAATGGTTCTAAGTATGCTCAGTGCGAGCCGAGAGGCAAAGAAGGAAAACAAGTTCTGTCTCTTCTCTCTGAGGTAGGAACAAAACCTACTTCACAGGAATGATATATTAAGGATATCAGCTACATGATATATTGATTTAACTTTGCTGGTATTTGTTTTATAACTATCCCATTTACCTGGTATTCCCTCCCTTTTCCTAGAACCCTGAATCCTTTATGGAAGTTCTTTGTTTGGTTGGACCCCATGACTATGACCCAAAGTAAACAGTCTGATGGACTTCTGCATTCATTCTTTAGCAATAAAATATCCACGTCCTTTCTAAGGCCTGGTTTTCATTCTAGAGTTAACTCAACATCTGGAATCAAAGGTACTTGATTTTTCTGTTAAAATGTTTCTCACAGTGTGGAGATGATATGCCTCTCCTGCGGACAGTTATCCTCTGAGAAGCTCTGGGGAGTCTGAGATGTACTTGCTATGAGCCACCACAGGCAGCAGAAGCTAACCCTCATGACCTTTAACATCCAAATCACTTAATGATACCTCTGTGTACAACGAGTATCACTACTTATTAAATCCTCTCTGAAACAGACTTTCTCCTCACTGCCTTGACGAAACCTTTCCCAAAATTAAAAAATAAAATAAAAATACAGTGTGATTCCAACCCAACACTGTTTATTCAAAGATGTTCACTCATTTGTTTATTTTGCTTGAAAGATGAAATGATAAAATGGAGGTTAGAGGCCACCTTGGAAATAATACTCCCTTAAGGAATAATACTCCCATAGTAACACTGATACATGCTGTGTCAGGAAAACAAAGTTGATGATTTTTTTAATTCAGTCATGATAAGGTTGATCTTGAGGGTTCTGCTTGAAATTATCTAGCCAGATAAATGGTCAGTCACATTTTAGATTTTTTCTCATTTATCTTAACCTTTTCTTCACTTTAATTCGTTTATGCTGTCTGCTCTCTGTTACTCATGATTACTTCTCAGAATGATTCAAAGAGGACCATGGCAATGGATTCAGACTTCCCATCTTCAGATGATTTCCCATCTTCAAACTATATGTGGAATTTGGTTATCAGTGGCATTTTAACCCATTTTTATGCTTCTATTGCTATTTCAAATGTTATTGCAAATTATAGCACTGAAAGGTAAATTTAGTGTCCTCTCTATGTCTTCTCCCTTTGGTGACACATTGCATAACTCAAGATTTAAATTTTAGATCCTGTTCCTAAGGTTGTGGAGCAATGCTAATGCTATTTCTCATTTTCTTAGAGCCTTGATATTCCTGCAGGGAGGCAGGTAGAAGACACTAGAGTCAGACTCCTGAGAGGTTCAGGGAGGAGGAGAGGTGGCTATACCCCCACCCTTGCTCCACTGTGAACTCCAGAAAAAAAAGGAGCCTGACAAAGGCAAAGCATGGAGATAGCCAGTGGTTCAAGGCTGACCAAGGAAATAAAACTCTACTGTAAGAGCCTTACTTTAAATCTCCTTCACTTAATATTTACATCTTTTATCATATAAGAAACATACAAGTAAATAAAGGTTGATAAACACCCTGAGTAGCTTTTCTCCCCCCAACAGTAAAACACACAATAATAGAGGCCTGAATTATTAACTGATCCTAATAAGCAAGTTAAGAGTTCAAAATGGTCACCTTTCCAATCAGGTCACTGAAAACACAAATCATAACACAAATCATGATAGTTTAGTGAAACTCACTTTATAGGCATTTAGGAATTACTGTGATCTTAAAATGTCATGATCTCTTGCTTCCATATGCACTTTAAGAAAATGAACTTTCAAGGAAATACCGAGCCAGATTCTCTTCCTTTTGAACTCTGCAGGGGTTCCCACGGGATGAAACCATTGGTAATAAGGGGGCTCTGAATTTTTGAAAGGATTCTCCTAGTCTCATCACCTAACAGGACACTTTTTGGTTTTAAAACAATGCCAACCCAGGTGCCAGCTTACCCTGAAGAAAAATTAATAAATTCCTTGAAATAAAATCTGACCTCTATTTCTAAGAAAATTCAAATGCACTGAAATAGTTTCATATAAATTATGTATGCATGAGCCTTTCTGCAATCCAGATTTAATTTTCTTCCTGTGTGCTCTATTCTTGCCTGTACTTCCTCCACCTGAGCCATAACCACAAATTGTTTACTTGTCTAAAATCCCATCTCCAAACATACTGCACTGTTAGCTCCATGAGGGCAAAGACCTTATAGATTTTTTCTTTTCCTGCTGTATCCCCTCCACCTATCATACAGTGCATAACTTTCAATAATTACTTTCAAAATTGTTAAATTAATGTTATATTATACTGTGTTTGCTAGTTAATTTTCCTTATAAGGCTAACTTCTTGAACAATGTAAGTGTCATATAAATCCTTATATCTCCATTTTCTTCTTCAGTGTTTAGGACAACAACAAATAGAACAAGTTAATGTATTAACTAATTACTCAAAGATGGGATGTTTATAGCCCATCTGAGGACACTGATATGACTGCAAATAAGTGCTGTTCAGCCAATACACCTGTTCAAATGTATTAAGAGGGGGCACCTGGGTGGCTCAGTGGGTTAAGCCTCTGCCTTTGGCTCGGGTCATGATCTCAGAGTCCTGGGATCAAGCCCCACATTGGGCTCTCCATTCGGTGAGGAGCCTGCTTCCCCCACCCTCTGCCTTACACTCTGCCTACTTGTGATCTGTGTGTCAAATAAATAAATAAAATCTTGAAACAAGAAACAAACAAACAAAACAAGAAACAAACAAATTTAAAAAAATGAATTAAAAGCCAAAAACAAAGTCAACACATTTTTCAAGTCTATGGTAAATGCAATGCAAATGTCAAGGGGTCTATATCCTCATATGATATACACTCAAATGTTAGGGCTGGCTTAGTGATCTTCTTGAAAAAGATTTCTGAGTCATAACCTAAGCCAATAATCTTAAGAATTCTAGCCTAGATTATTTAATTCTCAATAAAATATTTTCATATTTAACACCCCT
The DNA here is from genome assembly GCA_003697995.1 of Taxidea taxus jeffersonii. Lineage (NCBI taxonomy): Eukaryota > Metazoa > Chordata > Mammalia > Carnivora > Mustelidae > Taxidea > Taxidea taxus. Next base: position 77,096 of record ML105227.1, read on the forward strand.
TATTACCAAACATTCTTCCAAATATCTGACCTTCATTCTGTTTATTCTTAATGAAGATGTACCAAAGCTTCATAAATGGAAATTAATTCCCCTTTCTAGGAGCAAATGGTCCCTTTTATTCTACCCTCCTTGACAATCATGTTATCTTCTCCATTTTCTCCATTATCTCCATGTCATTTCTGTACATGAGAGATGAAATACACATAACTTTTTAAAAGATTCATAAACAAGTATAACTCCTTATATGTATTATACTTTACAGTTTCAAATTACTTCTCTATTTCATTCTGTTCTGACCACTATTACTATTGGGAATTGAATTGTATTCCCCCAAAAAAGACATGTTGGAATCCTACCTCTCAATATCTCAAAATGTGGCCTTATTTGGTGATAGGCTCTTTACAGAGGTGATCATGTTAAAATGCGTTCATGCAGAGTGGGCCCTGACCCAACTGGTGCCCTTATTTTAAAAAAGGAGATTTGAACACAGAGAAAGAGACACCGAGAGAATGCCACATGAAGATGAGGGCACAGGTCAAAGTAAGGCCTCTTCAAGTTAAAGAATGCCAAGAGTGCCAGCCAATCACCAGAAGCTCAGGGAGAAGCACAGCACAGATTTGCCTTCAGAGCCTCAGAAGAAACCAAACTTGCTGACAACTTGATCTTGGACTTTTCAAATTTAGAACTTTAAGACAATAAATGTCTGTGGTTTAAACTGCCCAGTTTTTGGTGCCTTGTTATAGCAGCTCTAGCAAGCTAATACCCTGGCCTCCAGCAACAGAAAAACTCCATGTTAGGACATGCAAAGGAACAAATGAACAAAGGGGATGGATACTTTGAGGTTTTAAGATAAGGTTAAAAGTTGGAGATAAAAGCCAATGGCAAAGTACAGGGTGCAGATGTAGAACCAGGCAGAAGCATTTGGGAGAATGCGACCTCCATAATTTAGAGAATTCACTGGGCCTCGTTCACAAAAGAGAAGGGTTAAACTTAAGAGAAGGAAGGTATTTTCTTAAAGCCTGGCAGTGAAGATGAATAAGGATTAATTATAATAATCATGCTGATGGCAGTCCTTACCATTTTTTAAAGATGTACTTCCTGTCTGGCATTACTCGCCATCATTTAATACACAGACAATACTTAATTTCATGTGTTAACTTAGAGGGTGTTTTTGAATGAGATTTATATTTAAATTGTGAATTCTGGGTAAAGCAGATTGCCCTCTAGAATGTTGGTGGGTCTCATATAGTCAGTTGAAGGACTGAACAAAACAAAAGGCTGGCCATCCAAAGCAAAAGAGAATTCCCCCATATACTGCCTTCAGAATAACCTGGGAACATCAGCTCTCCTGGATCTCCTGTCTAACAGCTCACCCTGCAGATTTTGCTCTTGCCAGCCTTCATAATCATGTGAGCCAATTCTTAGAATAAATCATATGTATATTTGTATGTATATCCTATTGGTCTGTTTCTCTGACATCTCTGACCCTGACTAACACACACAGTAAATACTCAATGAATGTTAGATATCATATGAATGCTGAGCTGTGTTAAATGAGGACAACTGATTGTGCTGATGAGCATAATATCATCATTGGAAGATAAGTAAATTGCCCAAGATCACACTGTTAATAAGTCACAAAGTAAGGATTCCAGCCAGGTTTGTCTGATTCCAAAGTACATCTTCTTCCACTATATATTTCCACCTAGAAGTTGACAATAAGGATTAGACACAAAGTAGAATGTGAGATTATTTTCTCAGAGTATGGATTGGGTGAACTAAGAAACTCAAGAGAAGGTCAAGAACAACAATTATGGGAGAAAAGACTACCTCTGTGATCTTCAAACTGTGGACCCCACCATCTGGTATTCCCCATAAATACTTCAAGGAGCTCACCAACTTTTGATTTGAGGTGTCAAGGTTTTTAAGCATGTTTAACTATTTTAAAAATAGGCGTTAAAAACATCACACATTCTTGTATGTATTATATGAAAATTTTAGCCTACCGGATTCATCCAAACGTGTTCCTGGACAGTCAGGCCAACCTATTCAGTGTCCATTCTGAAGGAAGGGTTCCCCTGACATCTCTTTGCACATATTTTAAAACATTATCATCTGTCATTGGTTATTTTCACACTTCAGAAGTGAGCGTGTCACTATGGACACATGTGGGCCAAGCTCAGTTAACAACCCACCGTATCTCTGCATTCCTGCCCACACAAGCACTAACAGAATTGTGCAATCTCCAGGGAATGCTAACAAGCCACATTAGGTATCATCATGGTTTTACAATACTTTATCATGTTTACACCACAATACAGTGACATTGATTATAAAACTCACCATCAATTTAGTACTAGCCTTTCCAAAAAGAATTACTACATTAAAAATCCTTTTTTAAAGAAATTTTCAATATTATATACTTACTCAGGCAATTACCTATCCCTTTCTCTTTATTATCATAATCCAAGTTTTATTCTAAGGCTTCTTCACATTCAGATCAAAAATATTCTTTTGACTCATTCTTATCTACTCTCAGCTATGAAGGGGGTTACAGTGACAAGCCGCATTCATAACAGAGCCTCCTGTAGGACAGGCAAGATAATTTTGAGGCACAGTGAAGTGGTGAGGCTGGGCAACTTCAACTTTAATTATAGAGTCTGGGCTGACAAACTTCACATAAAATATTAACCGTTCCTTTCAAAACTACACCACAGAGTAATCTTTCTCAAGAAATTGCAAGCAAGAGACTAAATTTAAGTTAAAAGTCAACCTTGTGAGGTGCAACCAGTACAAATAATTCAACTGAGGCCACAGGAATATATACCTTCAATATATTGACTAGTTTCCATATTATAATTCCTTCCTGGGCCTGATGGCTGACAAGTTTCCTTTGACATCAGTTGTAAGAGGCATCTCAATTTCAGAAACATTATGAATAAGGCAAACATATGGGACCAAGAAAATAATGCATAAATGTTATAAAATCATTTCAACCTTTATTTGGGAGCAAGAAATTAACTGTATCTTTGTGTTTATGGAAGAGTTGTTGTCTTATATTATCACTTTTATTTGTATATATTGCAGTTTCATGGAAGACTTCATTTGCAAGCTGGGATTCACTTACGAACCTATTGTTTTTTAAAAAAAAATTGTGAAAACTACCATGAGTAGGAAAATCCAAAACTTACTTAAAACAAAGTGTCAAACATCAAGTTGAAGAACCATCTGACAGGTGTCTCTGCCCCTTCCTTCAATCCAAAGAAATAGAATAAGAGTACACAGAGAGAAACAGAAGACAAAAATGATGACCATCTAGGACTTGGTGATCACAGCTGGACCCCAAGGAGGGGAACACTGAAGTGACTGAACCGGGGATGCAGGTGAGGGCTGAAGTTGGTATTGCAAAGAGTAGATGCAAAACTCACCAGGAAGACTGGAGTAGCAGGTGTGATGAAGTGGAAAATGACAGGAAGGTGGATTTGGAAAACAAAACCAATGAAGGGTGATGGCTAGTACCTGGATGGAACAAATCAGGATAAGAAGTGCAGTCTGGTTTTGTACAACTGAGGTGTTCCCATGTGATAATGGTTGGCTAGTAGCATGCTTTTTGGCTGATCACATCTTTCATTCTCCAATGGGACCTTTAGAATTTTAAAGATACCATTAACCCAAGATAAGACAATGCCCTTTCACCCCTCCCCATCCTCTCATCTTTATCACCCAAGCCCCAACTCCAAGTAGCTTGTCACATGGACCTAGTGGGAAGGCATGTTTCTGGCACTTCCAAGAAGAATAGAGTCCAATGTCTTATTTAAATGACATTATTTATAATGCTTATATCAAAAATAACAAATTTTAGAGGCAATAAATTTAAGAAAATCTATATAAGAATGAAGTGAAATTATTAAATTCACCAACTCCATTCTAGGCTTTTGGATAGTGTGTTGTACTGGTTAAGAGCAGATCTCTGGATTTAGACCAATATAAATACACATCTTGACTTCATAGTAATTAGCTGGGTGGCCTTGTATAAACTCTTCATAATCTTTCTAAACCACATATTTCTCAGATGTAGAATCTGTTTGGAATTGAAGAATTCACCAAGGTAATATGGACAATCCCTGGTACATGGAAAGTGCTTAGTAATATGTTAGGAGGTAGTGGGAGACCAAAGTACAGATCTTTCAATAACTATGCAAGAAGAAATTTTGAATTCTGTGGCACATTAAACTGTATCTATGTTTCTGTTGTTAATTTACTGAAAAAATGTCAATAAATTCAAAATCCTCTTCCCTTGGACACTAAGGTTGGAAAAGAGGAATGTTGGGAGAGAGAAGGTTCTTGGAGCTGGGAGAAGATGGAATCACCTCCATATCCCTCCTTTTATGATTATGTGGTGGAATCCTGTCGTTTGTCCTCAAATCTATAGTTTTCCAATCTTTTACTAAGGTTGAGAAGCAGTAGTCAGGCCATTTAAACATAGTTTCTTAAGACTGACCTAAGGGTTCCAGATTTTAGTAGACAAGAAGAATCACCGGGAATGTTGAGAAAAATGTGGTTGCCTTCTCCCAGAGATTTTGACTTAGTAAGGACAGAGTGAGTTCTAGGAATCTGCATATTTGTTGTGGTATTTCTATCTTAATTTAAGTATACTTAATTGATAATTAATTTAATTAATAATCCATTTAATAATATGTCAATATTTTTTAAAGCAGGTATTTGGAAGGCCAGTCTGATAAGCACTTCCCTAAAGCTATACAGATATTGTTAATTATGAAGAGGCTCCTAATTTTCAGAGCAACTGTATTTACCTTAAGAATTGCTTTATCTGGGGCGCCTGGGTGGCTCAGTGGGTTAAGTTTCTGCCTTTGGCTCAGGTCATGATCACAGGGTCTTGGGATCTAGCCCCGCATCAGGTTTTCTGCTCAGCAGGAAGCCTGCTTCCCCCACCCCCTCTGCCTGCCCCTCTGCCTACTTGTGATCTCTCTCTCTCTCTGTCAAATAAATAAAATAAAATAAAACTTAAAAAAAAAAACAATTTATCTTGTTTCTAGTTAGATTTCCCTTTCAACAGAATAACTAAACTTTGATCAAATTTCCAGAACCAGCAGATTTGATGCTCATTGTTTTTTTCATAATAACTTATACATATCTCCTAATCCCAGAATTTGACTCTGTCCTGCAGTAATTGTGGCTAGCGTGACAGTGTGACTTGGGAAAGACATGAGTTGTGTCGCTACCCTTAACAGCAACAAAACAACTGAATCAGGGGCACCTGGATGGCTCAGTCAGTTAAGGGTTCTCTGACTCTTGGTTTTGCTCAGGTTGTGATCTCAGTGTTCTGAAACTGAGCTCCATATTGGGCTATGTGCTCAGTGCAGAGTCTGCTTGGGATTCTCTCCCTCTCCCTCTCCCATACCCTCTGCTCCACTCCAACCCCCACTCCCACCCCAAACCTGCATGCATGTGCCCATCTGTGCATGCACACATTCTCTCTCTTTCTCCTTCTAATAAATAAATAAAATCTTTAAACAAAACAACTGAATCAGCAAAATTTTACATGAGTTCAAGAAGGCTGCCAAATTACCAACTTAATACTTCAAGGGATCCAAACACTCTGTTTGAGGATTAAATCTGACATACCAGGGCACCTGGTGTGGCTCAGTCAGTTAAGCATCTACCTTTGGCTCAGGTCCTGATCCCAGGGTCCTGTAAGCCCTGAGCCCCAAGCACCGCATCAGGCTCCAGCTTCTCTCCCTCTGCTGTTCCCCCTGCTGGTGCTCTCTCACTCCATCAAATAAAATCTTTAAAAAAAAATTCCAATATACATTTCTAAATGTAGCCACTTTAAGTTTCTATTTCATAGGAAATTTTTTTTAATTTTAAAAAATGCATCATTTTTTGTTGTCAAGGAATTGTATTGTTGACTTCAAGTTAATTTTATTATGTGAGATGATCTCTATTCAGTCAATTTTATAAATCAATAAAATATTTAAGTTTCCTTCATTAAATGGGGCAAGGAAAAGATCTATAGATGTATGATGACATCTGTGCTCCAAAGGGAAAAAAATTGCATCATTAAAAATATAAACATAAAAATTCTTTCTTATGTTTTATATATAGAATTTTATATAAAAATAAAAGAAGAATAATTAGAATGTATAATAAGTTTTGATGTTTTCTAATTCAAAGTACTATATTCCTGGAACATACCGGACACTCAATATTTATGTCACATAAATGCATGTATGTGTTTAAGGATGAATGACTGACAATCACATAGGCATTTCAAAGTTACTACTTTTACATTAATTAGTTCATTTTATAGTGATTATCTTTCTAATAAAATTCCACTACATAAAACTTAGTTCTCATTAAAGCTACTTCTAAGCTTTAATTTCATCAGTTTATAAACTATTTTTTTTTTAAGATTTTATTTATTTGGCAGACAGAGATCACAAGTAGGCAGAGAGGCAGAGAGAGAGAGAGAAGAAGCAGGCTCCCTGCCAAGCAGAGAGCCCGACGTGGGGCTCGATCCCAGGACTCTGGGATCATGACCTGAGCTGAGGGCAGAGGCCTTAACCCGCTGAGCCACCCAGGCGTCCCTATAAACTCTTTAATATGTGAATACAATTTTGGATCTCATTATGGGCATATACTTTTTAAAGTTTTTATTTAAAGTCCAGGTGGTTAACATACTATGTAAATATTCATTTCAGATGTATAATACAGTGATTCATCACTTACATACAACACCCAGTGTTCATCACAAGTGTCCTCCTCAATCTCCAACACCTTTCTAACCCATCCCTCTACCCACCTCCCCTTGGGTAACCATCAGTTTATCCTCAATAATGAAGAGTCTGTTTCTTAGTTTGCCTCTCTCTCTCTTTTTACATTTTATGTTCTCAATTGATTTATGTAAATACCTAATGTCTAATTGTTTTAACAATGTTGGTCCCAGTTGACTCCATAATCAAATTAACCCATGGGGAATTTATTTGTGTTGTGTACTTCCATTCACAGAGCATATATACCAACTATACATTGACTTTTCTGGATAAAAGAGAGTAATCCTATTAAATATCAGATGAAAGGGGTAGAAAAGAAGCTAATATGAGTTTTTAGAAGTCAACCCTATCTTTGAGTTAAAAGAAGTGCTTTTGGTAATAAATATTCATTAGCCTGCTTATTATTCTATTGAAAAATGTATTCAGAGGTCCAAGACTAAAATGAATTAAAGGTCCTCTTTTTAAAAGACTAAACTGTGGTACATACATTTAGGAAAGCATTTTAGAAATAATCATTTTAATAACCTGATTTAAAATTAAACTGTCAGACACACTGAAGACTAACATGAGATCTGAAGAGCAAAATACTTCAGGGGAAAAGTACATCTATAGCAAAGTTGGTCATCGTCGATCTTCTGAAAAAAAAAATGATAGTTTACTAAGCTGGAATTTTCCTATAAAGTGCCATACGTTACACAAGAAAGCAAAGGAAACTGATTTTCCTATTTTATGCAATACTTCGGAACACATGGATTTGGTAAAAACAACTAATATTTTTATTCAAAATTAGACATTTTATCTTCAGAATACCAAAGTTTAATGTCCATGTGTACAAGTAAATTTTTACATTTCCATCAAAAATTAAATTTTAGAAGTATATCCATAAACTGAATTAGTCAAGTTTTATTCAATTCAACAGCATCTTAAGGGCCTATTAGGTCAAGGAGTCAGACAGATGCCTAGTACCAAAAAAAAGGGTAAGAGCTTCTGCCTTGAAGGGCACATCAAAAGGTGCTTAGGCAAATAGGAAGTCAAGAAGAAATGGTCAACAGGTTCCCAAGAGAAAAAACTATTCTGAGAAATTATTAGCTCTTAAGCTACTATTTTCCTCTTCGGAAAAGTCCATTTTGCTTAATTTCCTTTTAAAATTTGTGTGTTTCACTTCCTTTTAAAACTACTCAATTACTGAATAACAATAATGTGAATTATATACGAGCCTTAGAAATTTTTTCTAGATCTTTAAATAATTTTAAAGCTATACACTTTGAAGCTTCTTGCAATAGATTTTCTAAAAAAAGAACATATTATGGCTGATTATGTAAATACCTAATGTCTAACTGGTGAAAACTATATGAGGGACACCTCGGTGGCTCAGATGGTTAAGCCGCTGCCTTTGGCTCAGGTCATGATCCCAGGGTCCTGGAATCGAGTCCCGCATCGGTCTCCTTGCTTGGCAGGAGCCTGCTTCTCTCTCCACCTCTGCCTATCATTCTACCTCCTTGTGCATGCTCGATCTCTCTCTCTCTGACAAATAAATAAATAAATAAAATCTTTAAAAAAAAAAAAAGAAAGAAAACTACATGAAATTCAAATTTTAGTGCCCATAAAGGAAGTTTTATTGGAACATAGCCATGCCCACTTGTTCGCATATTGTCTCTGGCTGCTTTTCCACAATGGCGGAAACCACATGGCCCACAGCATTGAAAATATTTACTACCTGGACCTTTATAGGAAAAGTTTGCCAAACTCTAATCTAAAGAATAGCAATGAACTTGGGGCTCCTGGGTGGCTTAGTCGGTTAAGTATCCAACTCTTGATTTTGGCCCAGGTCTCCATCTCAGGGTTGTGAGTTCAAGGCCCACATTGGGCCCTGCATTGGCCTCCACATTAGGCATAGAACCTACTTTAAATAAATAAATAAATAAAAATAATAAAGTATAGCAATGAACCTGGGTTGAGAAAGTTAAGCATTGTTAGCTCTATTTTCCAGAGTTCACAATGATGTTTAAAATAAACAAGATGTGTAGAGAGTTTCCTATATAGTTTCTCCAAGATGCTGCCTCTAGTAGTAGGACTGTTGCTCCCACAACCAACAGTGGCCTCCAAACTCTGGCCTTGAACTTCTTCTAAACACAGCTGTCAGACCTCTGGGATTCTGCCTTTTTAGCTTCATTTTCACATACTGACCTGACTGGTACAAGATGAAATTTGTGGGTCTCTCTTTCAAATTAAGAACTTCAAGAAAATCACCAGGCATTTGGGGGGGCGGGGGTGACATTGGGTAGAAGCTCGGTAGGCAGTGTTAAGAAAGCTCTGTGTATTTTAACAGGCTCAAAGTTTGAACACGGAACAATGATACCTGATCTTTTCCAGAGTAATGAGAATCTTTTGTTAACACACACACAAAATATTTCATGCTAGTAGGTATGCTTTTATTTACTCAGTCACTGCAAACAGGACCTGCAGCCCCAGCCTATTTTCATACCTCCCTGAAAATCTGATCTTAGAAATCAGATATGTAAAAACCACTGTGAAAGAAGTGAACTTCCAGTGAGATGGAGGCACTTCAGACCCCACCTGAGTCAGTGGGTTTGGAGGGGAGAAGGTAGAATTTCTAAGTAAATCTTACCTCCTGCCATCCCTAGAATATAGCTGCTGACACCTGATACTCTCAAGGTGACTCCATAGCACAATAAAGCCAAACAAGGAGCCACTCTAAATCCTTCCCTGGACACTGCCCTGGACTTTACTGAACAACACGAGGGCAGTATTTATAATCCTGTCACTTCAGACTTCTTAATTTCTCTTACCTCAAGCTGGAAATCACTTTACTATATTTTCAAATAGCCATATTACCCAACCTTGAGCCATATACATCATTTTCTTTTTTAAGTTTAAAAGGAAGCAGAGGGTCCACTAGGTCTCCACCTCCAACCCCTAAGCCTTCTCCCAATCTCCTCACCCAGCACATTTCATCCCCCCATTACCCAAGACAGCACATCTAGACATTATCCTTGCTGCTTCTCTATCCTTCACCTTCCCCACCTAATCTACTGGCAAGCCTACTCCCGCTCCCAAATGTCTTTCTTTTTCTTTTTTTTTTTCCTAAGATTTTTTACTTTTAAGTAATCTCTACACACAATATGGGACTAGAAATCATGACCCTAAAATCAAGAGTCTGCTCTAATTAACTGAGCCAGCCTTGTGCACCACCCCCCTCCCCCAATGTCTTTCAAATTCATCTTTCTATCCCTACAGCTCCCTATTTCCTTGGCAAAACTGCAACAGCTTTGAACTGGTCATGTCACTCTTCTTGAAATCCATGGCTTTTCATTTCTAATATGATAAAGCCCAAACGAAGCTCGCCAAGTCCCTTTTAATCGGGCCCTGGCTAGAATTTCAGAGGTATCTCCCACAAATCTGTCACACATCTTACGCTCCAGTCACAGGGAAAGTCTCTGAATTCTTTGAAGGTGTCATGCTCCCTCTTGCTGACAGTCCTTTACAAAGTCTGCCGCTTCCACGTTTACATTTTTCCCAACGCATCTCCGCCCTCTCTAGACAATCTCCTTTAGGTGTCAACTCAGGAGTCACTTCTCCAGCAAGCCTTCCTTAGCCAGCCTTAGACTGATTGGATGCCCCAGGGGGTGGTTTTGCATGCCTCTGTGACTCTGGGTTTCAGAGAATTCATTCCACTAAGGCAACACCAATTTCTTTCTTGTCCATCTCAACTCTATTAACGCCCTGAGTAGCATACAGAAGGTGATAAATGAATAAACCTACAAAGGAAGTACTGCTCTGATTCAGCTCCTTGTAGCAACCTCTGGGAGATTTCTCTGATTATACCAGAGTAAAACTCAGTTTCAGGGCTGAGAATACTAACAATAAGGACTTAGCAGAAACCTTTTAATCATTTCCTTATCCCAAAAGCAAGGAACAACCAAGCAGTCTTCCCCAGAAAGGCTAAGACCTGGTCATAAAGGGACACAAGAAACATTTGACAGAATAATTGCTTTGGGCAATAAAAAACATCTGTCCAGGGCCCTGCTTGCATTGACCCCCTTTTATTAGGACAGTGGTGCATTACAAAACTGTTGAATGTCATCAATCTACAATACCTATAAGCCTCTCAGGTTGATCACCATGGAATCACCATCATCACAAAGAAATATTTATTAAACCATTACATGCTGTGGTCTGAATACTACATTAAACAAGTCATAGAAGGTCCTGACATCCAGGGTTTTACAGTTAGAAAATCATCATTGATGTTAAAAGACAGTAATAAGCTAATGGAGCTGCAAAGAGAACAGCAACCTTGACAAGCCTTGCCACTTGGAAACTGCTGTGAAAGCCAGGTCTTTCAGAGCTCTTTAAGAAATATATTCATTCTCTACACCGAGCACCTAATTGAATTCTTACAGGTTCCTTGCTAAAAGAAGCCTAAACTCTGGGCTGACACAAAACTCAATAGTAAAGCCACTTTGTAATGCTAATTTCCCTCTCAAACAACTACCATGTAAATTCTTCCAGAGCTGGTGAGAAGCCTCTGAAATGGTAATGTTTTGCTCTGGAGATAAAGTACTTAACGTTCTGGATACAATACACCTTCAGGCAGGGTCCACTACCAGACCTCCACTGTAATCTGTTTTCCCCTCTTGACCTCATTACAGCTCCAGGATTTGGTTCCAGGGACGTGCTCTACACAGATGCGTCAGGAATCCGTGGAATCAAAATTGCCAAAATTGCTGCTGAGTCAGATGTGTTTTTAAAAATTTAACAAACATAGCTGCATGCTAAACGGTTAACACCCTTTCCTGATGGTTTTGCAATCCTATACTTATATTGTAACTGTATCACACTGAAATTACAGGTTCCTGTGAAACAACACTAACAATAATATTACATCTTATAGTGGTGCTCCTTTAAGGGCCTTTTAAACAAGTTTGAACACTTATGCATTGAATATTGTCATACTAAGTCCTACTTCCTCCCACAAAACACAAACGGAAAACTGGAAAACCATGATTTCCCTAGTGTATCAGTTGGCTCCAAGGGATATTTTGTTTGTCACATCAAACATAAAATATTGATGAAGGAGTTTAAGAAAAATAGATTCCACTTCTCTGTTTAACAGAATTGGACATTAAAGCTAAACCATCTGCTATGCGGTTTTTTGTTGTTGTTGTTGTTGTTTTGTTTTTTTAAAGATTTTGTTTATTTGACAGAGAGGGAGATCACAAGTAGACAGAGAGGCAGGCAGAGAGAGAGAGGGGGAAGCAGGCTCCCCGCTGAGCAGAGAGCCAGATGTGGGGCTCAATCTCAGAACCCTGAGATCATGACCTGAGCTGAAGGTAGAGGCTTAACCAATGAGCCACCCAGGCGCCCCTGCTATGTGTTTTTAAGTGTATAAGAATACTCCTGGACTATAAAGTAAGTAATAAATTGAACCACTGAAATATACTTCAAAACCAAGGAGGAGGGGCATCTGGGTGTCTCAGTGTGTTGAGCCTCTGCTTTCGTCTGGGGTCATGATCTCAGGGTCCAGGGATCAGCGGGGAGCCTGCTTCCCCATCTCTCTCTGCCTGTCTCTCTCTGTCTACTTGTGATCTCTGTCAAATAAATAAAATCTTTAAAAAAAAAAAAAAAAAAAGAAGGAATTTTTTTAAACAAGCAAAATTAACTAAAAGGAATTTAATTATATATACATATATTTTACATATTTATATATATATATATATAACTTCAATTTCAGTCATATTACACGGAAGAGATAATTTTAGAATTCGGAAAGTTACATCATTCAAGATTGACACATTCCAGTTTGGAAAATCTGACTGTATTATACATGATCGGCAAAGGGTGGATGGATAGAAAGGGATAGTCAGGGACTGATGTAGGGAGTCAACATTTGACAGTGTTCAGACAACACTGTCCAAGAGAAAGAGCAAAAGTGGTCTCCTTCAATTCCTCTGGGAGACAAAGCCAAGAGAGCATAAGGAAACCCTGGGTCATCCTCACTGGAAGACATCTGTGCACAGACTGACTAGATGGACTCATGGTATTCAGGCCTCCTTGGCAGCTGGACATCTCAAGATGAATTGTGCGTCTTATGTTGGCCTTTTGTTTCATGCATCTATGTCTTTTGATCTGGAGAGGCTCAACTTTGTCTGAGAGACATATCTGAGATAATGCATGTGTATTGATCAGGATAAGACTAGACCCTTGTTTGAGTAGCCAATTGGTCTTTCTCTGCAGTGGTTCTACAAATGCCTGCCAACAAACTGCAAAAATGTTTATGATTCTGCCATAATTTTAGATTTCCTCATGTCTTACCAACAAGTAGTGAAACGTAAATACAAAATCACTATATTTTTTTACAATATGCCATAATTTGTATAATCAAACAAGTATGGTCCCCTTCAGAACTGTGATCTTTATGGTTCTTTCATTATAAACTTATTTCTAGTATGCTTCTGTTGCTCAAAGCACTTATATTATGAAAAAAAAAAGCACTTATGTTTCTCTTCTTTAGGAAACATCTAAAGTTTGCAATACATTTTTTTGAATGAAAATATCTAAACTTAAGTAGCACTTGGCTTTAACAAAGCAAATTCTGAAGAAGAATCTTTATACAGTCATCGTGGATTTGATTTCAAGATACAGCCATAAGTCATTTAAGAGCAAGTTCCAGTCTGGGTAATAGGATTAACAATCTAACGCAAGCTACAACTAAAAATAATGGCTGAAAAGTAATGAGGCCACTAGATACCCATGAGAAGAAACTTACATACTTTTTTAAAGGTAATTTCATAAAAAGAATCTGAACTATTCTGATCAAAAGCAGAATGTTTAGAATGAGAGTCTGGTTTTCATTGATAGCTATTTTGATTCGCCACACCCATTCTAATACATTATAATAACACACCCATTCTAATTCTAAATTCTAGTTTGTTTAAAAACTGCTCATTACTTTGTGTTTAGTAATCACAAAAGTATCTTAGGGACATCTGGGTGCCTCAGCTGTTTAAGCAGCTGCCTTCAGCTCAGGTAATGATCCCAGAGTCCTGGGATCAAGTCCGGGGTTGGCTCCTTACTCAGTGAGGAGCCAGCTTCTCCCACCGCTTCTGGTTCCCCGTTTGTGCTCTCTCTCTCTCTGACAAATAAATAAATAAAATCTTTTTTAAAAAGTATCTTAAATTATCTAGTACTTATTAAAATATCTTAAATGATTCTATTATTAAACTGAGACTTATGTAATTCTTGGCCTTAGATCCTAATATTACTGTATTTACTCTTTGATCTTATTTGACATTTCTCTGTGGAGTTTATCAGGAACCCCATCCAGTTTTATAAGACTCTGTGGCACTTGGATTCTGTAGGGCTCTGACAATTCTTCAAGCATTGATCTAGACTCCTGGTATGGATGCCATGACTACAATTCAAGGTATTCAAGACTTCAGATGTCTTTCAAATTCTGTACTTGATGTGAAGCCCATGCAAAATTAAGAAAGTACTACTTAAAATTATCCCAAACTTTACTAGCTTTTCTAATAATAAAACCTGAACAATGAGGGATTTAATATAACCTATAACCCAGACCATAATAGCTTTACTCTTTGATGACTCTGAAACTAAATGGATCATATTCAGAAAGTTAAATTCTAAAGTAGTTAACCTGCCATTCTAGTTGAGATTTTACCTAAATTAAGTTCTCATCCAGGCCCATTCTTACAGACTGATAGTCACAAAATTATATTCCACAAAGATGAACTGAAGATCTTATATAAACAAAATACTTGGTATTATAATGAATGTAAAAATATGATAATAAAACTAGCTAACATTTACTGCGCATTTTTCTCAACAGATTAACCCCTAGGCCTTAGGTCCTATTAGTCTCAAGTTTTAAAGATCAAGTCACACAAATACAGAGATGTTAAGGGACTTGCCTCAGGTCACACAGCTCAATCTAAACAACCTGAATCAAAACAGTCTGAATGCAAAGGTAATAGCCCAGATCCCAAAGCAGTAATGGTCAATGCAGAAAGTAAAGCTCTGACCCTATACAGAAAATAAATTTCTTACCCTTTTAGAATTAAAACCATAAAGAAAGTTTATAATCACTGCTATTTTAGGTGATTGTCAGTTCTCATAAATAGTAGAAACTTAACTTTTAAAAAATACACCTCTTCTTAGAGCAATTTATTATGAAATAGTTTGGAGAACGGGAATGAGTTTGCTCTTAACAAACTCAGTAGTGATTATAATACATTTTTTAACAAATCAACCTCAAGGCATTTTTTAAGTAAAATATATAATGTGATCTGCCAAAAAATATTTTGATAGATCAACAGTGATCTAATTTAAATCAACAATGTATTAATTAAAAGTTCCGTAACACTTAGAAGTAGGCCTAGGATATTCATTTTTCTGAAAATTGCATTTTAGACTGATTGGCACTTATGTTTCTCAATGTGCTCTGCTAAAAAGTCTACAATTTATGCCAATTAGCATTCTGATTTTGTAAATAGTAGGGAAAAAATGGACAGATAATCCATTTTTATAGATGGGGTAACAAAAGGTGCTGAAAACATAAATACTAAAGGTAATTTTAAAGAGTAAAGTCCTTCTCTCTTATCCACAGGGACGATCAATGGTCAGGAGTCATGCCTTCGCACCTGAGTTCCATACTTACTGCACATGCAGAGAATAAAACATAGATACAAGAGTCTCTTTCCCCCACACACATATGGGCATATTTATATTTGGCTTTTCTGATACTAAGTATGCTGATTCACTGGATAATCATGAGTCAAGTAATATTCCGTGACAGAGCTGTACCTATTCATTCATTCACATAATGTAACAGGAACAAAGTAGATACAGTATCCAAAGAACACCTCAAATTTAAAATGCTACATCTAATTACAGTTTGCCTAAGACTCTGAATTTAGACTGCATTTTTAAAAACATCATTAGATGAAGTTCCAAGCTTTTATGACTCATCACATGCAAAGTAGGATAAGAGTAAAATTTATTACATGTCAATTGCGCATAACTTCAGTATCCTGTCCTATGTCTTCACATTTCCATGATCATTCTGATCTCCCACCCATTCCTCCCCACCCCCTGCGCTTAAATGTGTAACTTGCGGGGGTGCCTGGGTGGCTCATTTGGTTGAGCACTGGACTCTTGATTCCAGCTCAGGTCATGATCTCAGGGTCTGGGATGAAGCCCAGTGTTGCCCTACTTGGGATTTCCCTTTCCCGCTGCTCCTTCCCCTCTCTTAAAAAAAAAAAAAAAAAAGTTTAACTTGTAGAATTTGTTTTTCTTTAAAAAGATATTTCAAAGGATTTGCTTTCATCCTTAAAAAATAATGGAATGGTGGCAAATACTTCTTAGATTTACTCAATATCATAACAATAAGAACTTTAAGGTCATCTTATCCACTTCCCATATCTCCCCCCAAAAAAGTGTTTTCTGGGCACCTACTACATGCAAACATGGCACTTGGAATAGGATGCCTAAGACATCTAAGTTTCCAAGGCACTGAGTGGCGACAATAAGAGACCAAACTGAAGTACTTGTTATAAACAAGGTTTTCATTCACTAATTTCTTAGAAAATTTAAAGAAAACCCTTGCACTGTAGCACATTTGGGTCTCCAGAGTGCAACTTTCAGTTGCAAGTAGTTCAGACTTCAAAGTTAAGCTAAAGCTCTCTATCCAAACAATTGGCTTCCCTTTATTCTTTAATCTCTTTTTCACGTTTTCTCTTTTGTTCACAAAACCCACATTCTCTCCCATAACAATGAATGATAGCGCATCTTTAAAAAAAAAAAAAAAAGCTATTCCTCTTTCCCCAAAACCTAGCACATACACACAAACGCCCTCTTCTTTCGTGGGCACATGTCCTTCCAAAACTCAGGAGGACACCCCCTCACCTGAAAAAAAGTTTGGAGAGGATGCTGGCCTTCTCCAGAGGCGACCTCTGCATGGTCTCTGCGGGCGTCAGGGTCCCTGCCGGAGCAGGCTGGACTTGAGCTCCTATGCCAAATGCCTTACTCCTCTGGCACAGGCTGCTCGCCCCTTTTTCTCTGACCTGCTGTGATGTCATTTGCTTCCAACCCCCCCCCCCCCCCCCGCCCCACTCCACACACCTCCCCTTCCCTTTAGCTCCTTCCCCCGCCTCCACTGCCCAGGTTAAAAGCTGGGCGCTGCCTGGTCCAGCCCCCAATTTGCCGTAGCGGCTTTCCCCACCCTCTGCGCACCCTGACCGCTCCTTCTCCTCTCCTTTGCTCCCCGGCTGCCCCGCGTCTCCCTTTTCCCAGTTTGACTCCCAGCCTTCCTCCCTCATGCGCATTCCTTCCAGGCCCACGTCCCTACCATGGAGCCCCCACCCAGCCTGCAGGTGGGGGACAGTCGCAGCCGCTCTCTGGGTCCTGCTCTGAAGCTCAGCTGGAGCAAAACCAGCCCAGGGGCAGCCTCCTGGACCCTCCTCCACGCCAGGTTCGGGGTGGGGGGGACGCAGGACACGCAGCAGGCAACTTCTGAGCCTTCGTTCTCTCGCTTCTTCCCAGAGCCTAGCCAGGCTCGCGTTCCATTTTTGCAAGGTGCATTCTGAAGGAGAAACGAAAATCTGTCTCTGCTGTAACAAAATGTAGCCTTAGAGACCAGAAAAGTTCGGCGGCAGCGTCTGCTGTGTTCACCTTAGCGCTTCCTTTGAGTGTTGGAGGGAAGAACCAAGCCTTGTTTGTTTCAGGCTTAGGTGAGCTGAGTGCCGCTCAAACCCTTGGGAGACGCACTCATGGGGGGGAATCCTGTAAGATGGTAATCAATTTGTCCTGTACGCGCTCAGGATTTGTTCATTGTTTTAAATTTTCAGCCCGGCTTGAGTTTCTGAAGGAAGGCTTTTGTGTGTGTGTTAGCGACTAAGATGACAAATCAGTGTGTAAACTAACCCGCCCTCCTATAGATTTCCTAGTCTCGGTCAGCGAAACATCTTGACTAATACATCGAAAGGAATCCAGTCTTTGAAGGGAAGGTAGCGTGTTAACCCCAACCTGACTCAGAGAAACGCTTCTTCTTCAACTCTGAGAGCATCTGAGCTCTTCCAGGTGTGGTCGCCTTAACTTCTCCTAGGTTTTGGTGTATGGATTGTGCGCCTGCCTGATGCAGTCATGGTTTTAAAGAACCAAGACTTTAATTCCTGAATCCTATTGTGTAAAAACAAGGGTACATTGAACTTAAATTAAAAAATTCAAATGAAAGTAACAATTTTGGTCTGGTAACTGCCTACAACTAAGGAAACTACAAGTAAGGAAAGGGTGTTTACTTGTCAATTACCATATTGTTGATTTGTGGTCACCCAAATATAGTACAAATAAAACGTGCATTTCATAGTAATAGGAATACACATTTAAATTAATAAACATATTCAGCAAGTTTTTATAGCTTCACTTTCAATTTCAATGCTACCTTTTTTTCCATCTTAATCTGGGTTGTATAAACATTTAAATTCCATTATGCTAAACTTTAATAAGAGTAAATAGAGCAAAGATATAAACCAAAATGCATGGAGTGAGATACCAACAAAGAACTTCAGCATTTCTAACTCATGATCCTTGCTTCAAATCCTGTACCCACGTTTTCCTCTCTCCAGTCTGACATACAAATCAAGGTTCTCTCACTCAGTCTTTATTATTGACTTTTCCCAGGTATGTGATTGAACTCACTCCATCCACTTCCCCACCCCCACTCTATTGTTTGCTTTATAACTGCTAGTGTGACCCATCAAATATAGTACACACATTTTGAAATGAATTAGCAATCAGTTCCTCTTTGTTACCAAAGAGCAAGTGATAATAAAGGGATTAACAATTATGTCCAAAGAACACAGAAGCTGACCAAGTGGTATGGTTTGAAAAGACATCAAGTATGTTAATCCATCACCTTCCTCTGGAAAGAATAAATAAAATAGTGACTATTTCTTGAGTTCTTACTATTTGCCAGGCATCATCCCATGTAAACTTTATAACAACCATGTAAACAGGTATTATTTTCCCCAATTTTCGGTTAAGGAAACAGATAAGAGCACTTAGGTAAATGTCTGTAATGGTAGAGCTAAGATTCAAATTTGGTCTAATTCCAAACCATGACTCCTACCAATGTATAACATTGGTTCTAATCAAATCATCCCTCCTGTATTGATATATACTATAACTTACACACCAACCCAGTTTTTCTCCTCATATTGGTTTCATGAAATCATAACTGCTAGACCTGTTCAGAGCTGAAATAAGAAAGCAAAAATCTATAAACCAAGTAGCTATTGAAGCTTTATATTTTTAATAAAAGACATTTAATTATGATATTCTATTTTAAGTATGTACACATGCATGCATATAGGAAGACCCCAGATTTTTATCATAAAAGGTTACACCCCAATTTGTTCTGGGCATAAGTAAGATGTCACTATTATTCAGAACATTAACACTGTTAGCAGATATGAACAAATGAACTGAGACATGATACTCTAAATTTGTATCTAGGTACATACCTACTGAGGAAGGCAGACTTATGCTCCAGGAAAGTGTTCAAAAGTGGTGGAAGGTCACAAGTGAAATCCTAAACGTGGCTTTGAGAAGTCGGGAATAGGAAAGAAATCAATGGTCAGGATGAGAATGGAAAGAGGTAGTAAGAAACTGTGATGCTCTTCCCTCCAAGCTGCCTAAGTATCAACTCATAAAATTTTATTATAATAGCTTGTATTTGTTTAGCACTTACTGTATATATGCCAAATGCTGTGTCAAATACATGACATGCTTTGCCTTTTTTAATCTTTATAACACGCTCATGGGATAGGTATCTTCTTCATTATCCACACATTACTGGTGAAGAAACTAAGGTACAAAAAGGCTAGCAATTTTCCCAAGCAAGTTCCACAGTATATAACAGAGAAAAGAGACTTGAACCTAAACTATCTGTTGCCAGAGCCAAGCTTTTACCCACTACACATACTTCCCTGACAGAATTTCCTATTGTTGTAAGCAGAACTGATATTCAATTTAGAATATTAGGGGACTAGGGGCAACTGCCCGGCTGGCCAGTTGGTTACATGGTAGCATGCAACTCTTGATCTTCAGGGTTCTAAGTTCAAGGCCCATATTGGGTACAGAGGTTACTTAAAAAATCTTAAAAAGATTAGGTGGCCATTTGTATAGCATTTTTTATTGCGGTAAAATGCATATACATAACATCAATTTACCATCTAAAACCATGTTTTAAATGTACAGTTCAGGGTAATACCCTCACATTTTTGTGTAACCATCACTACCATCCATCCCTACAACCCTTTTTATCTTGAAAAACTGAAACTCTATACCCGTTACACAGTAACTCCCCATTTTCCCCTCCCCCCGAACCCCTGGCAACCACATTATACTTTCTTATCTTTATGATTTTGATTTCTCGAAGTACCCTCATAGAAGTAGAGTCAGACAGTATTTGTCTTTCTGTGACTGGCTTATTTCACCTAGCATAATATCCTCAAGATTTATTCATATTGTAGCATATTGTGAAATTTCTTTCCTTGTTCAGGCCAAACAATATTCCATTGTATGTATATACCATATTTTATCAATTCATCCACTGGTGGACACTTGGGTTTTAGCTCTCATGACTAACACTGCTATTGAACAGTGGTGTACAAATTGTGCAGCATCATTTTAAAGGTATGTTAAAAGGAAGCAAGAAGAGGGGTGCCTGGCTGGCTCAGTAGAAGGAGCATGTGACTCCTGATCTTGGGGTTGTGAGTTTGAGCCCCAGGCTGGGTATGGAAATTACTTTGAAAAAATGAATTAATAAGGGATGCCTAGGTGGCTCAGTTGGTTAAGCATCTGCCTTCTGCTCAGGCTCAGGTCATGATCCCTGGAACTGGTGATCAAGCCCTCTTGTGCTCCTGGCTCAGCCAGGAGTCTGCTTTTCCCCCTCCTTCTTCCCCTCTCCCTCCCCAGTCCCTACTTGTGCTCTCTCGCTCCCTCTCTAATAAATAAAATATTTGTAAATTAATTAATTGAAAAAGATGAAAAAAGGGAAGCCAACATTTTATTTAGTACCTACTATGTGTTCAACAATGTGTCATATGCTTCCTATAAATGATCTCAATATATGAAAGCTTATGAGATAACCTTTCTGTCATAGGTTACTCTGACAGATGATGGCTCAAGTCCCATTATTAGATATCACCGGAGCAAAACTTCACTATACTTTACTTATCCATTAGGTTCCATTTCATTTGAGAGTGTTCCTCAGATTCTTTCCGGAGAATGGGCTTTAATAGTTGATAAGTAGGTAGTGGCCATGAGTGTGCACTGAAAACAGGCCAAGTAAAACGAGGAAGGGAAAAGTCGCCCCCATCAGGAAGAAAAGTTCATTTAAAAAAAAAAAGAGAGGCAAGGCCTTGTTAGCTTCACGTTCATAGGCTGGTTCTGCTTATAAACTTATCTAAGAGGGAAGGGCAAGGGCAGCCAAGGCTCTTCAGTGTGCTGCAATGATGACCAAGCATATGTAAAGACACATTATAAAGGCTTACAAAGACGTTTCAGACCTAGAGAGAGGTTCCTGGCACATGAGGAGGCCAGATGATCATTTACTTTTACTGCTTTCACCACTATGTTTGATCTGACTATTATATATGTTTATAGATACACATAACACATACTTTTATTTATTTTTTTAAAGATTTTATTTATTTATTTGACAGACAGAGATCACAAGCAGGCAGAGAGGCAAGCAGAGAGAGAGGAAGGGAAGCAGGCTCCCCGCTGAGCAGAGATCTTGATGCAGGGCTTGATCCCAGGACCCTGGGATCATAACCTGAGCTGAAGGCAGAGGCTTTAACCCACTGAGCCACCCAGGCGTCCCATACACACTTTTATTTATATACACACACTTACCCTTTTGGCCCCACAACCTCCTTGGAGACAGGAACTGTGTCTTCTGTTTTCCTTTTACTTATCTTTTGTTTAGTAATACAGTCTATGCAATCAAATAACAATTTTCTCTTGGGCTTACTGACCTAAGAGTTGAAATATCATCCTCAAGGGGAAATCTGAAGATGCTCAAGAGATGAATGATTACCGTCAATCTTTTGGCAGGCAAGAGCTCACTGCTAAGGCACGTATACAGAATATGGCAGAATCTCCACTCTTCAAAGCTCAGACTCTACCAGGGATCATCAAAATTCTCTGAAGATGGCAGCACAGCATAACTGAAAGAGCTTGGGCTTTGAGAAAATAGCTAAATTTTCAATCCTGGCACCACTACTTACTTAGCTGTATGGTCACATTTTCCGTGTCAGTTCTCTTCCCCAAAAACAAGGTTAATCATACTTACCTCATGCACAGCACAATGAATCCAGACAACAATACTGTACTATAATCATCAAACTTGCTAAGAGACTAGAATGTAACTATTCCAACTACTAGAAAGAATAATTAGGTAAGGTAATAGAGGCGCTAATTATTGCGACAGTGGCACTCATCTTACAATATGAGTGTGTCATTAATATTTCATACTCCTTACATTTATACAATATTACATGTCAAATATATTTTAATAACAAAAATAATAAAAATACCCACCTCACCAGGTTGTTGAATGGATTAAGTCGGGTTCTTTCTACCTTGGCACTATTGACATTCGGGATTAGGTAATTCACTGATGTGGTGGACTGTCCTGTGCAGTACAGAATGTTTAGGAGCAGCTCTATCTTCTACCCACTGAATGCCAGTAGAACTAGCCTCCCACCACCATTCAAATTGTGAAAACCAAAACTGTCTCCAGAGATTGCCAAATCCCCTGGAAGGTGGCGAGGGCAAAATTGCTCTTGGTTGAGAATCACTGGATGAAATTACTTAAATATGATGCATGTAACAGACATAAAGTGGTTCAAACTGAATAAGCACCCAATGAATTTTAGAAATTGTTATATATCACTGGTGATATATCAGAAATCAGTATAGCATTGCAAAAGAAAATGCTACAGAAAACTGAACTCCCTAAGGCTATAGGAATTCTCAGGAACAAGGATTCTCTCATTCCCTCTTAAGTTATTTGCTTGTATTTAGACTAGATGAAAAAGGGGAAATTTAGGTACTTTCCCAACTATATGGTAGTTTATATTTATTTATTTTATTTTATTTTTATTTAAAGATTTTTATTTATTTATTTGACAGACAGAGATCACAAGTAGGCAGAGAGTCAGGCAGAGAAGAGGAGGAAGCAGGCTCCCCACCAAGCAGAGAGCCCAATTCGGGACTTGATCCCAGGACCCTGAGACCATGACCTGAGCCAAAGGCAGAGGCTTTAACCCACTGAGCCACCCAGGTGCCCCGGTAACTTATATTTAAAGGCAAAACTAGATTTTTGTATGGTGAAAGTCCTCACTCCTTTGCACTGAAATGACATTTGAAACCTCTGTTTTTCAGTTCCTCAAATTTTCAGCTCATCACTGGTGTTATATTGTTAACTACTGTGTCCAGACAGAATTTGGCACCCTGATGGGTCTTCTGTAAATTAAAGGCACTTCCTCATAAAGGAAATCTTAAAGATCCTCAATCTGTACAAAATGAGAACTTATTAGTGCTATGAATAAACTGGAACAATTATGAACAATATTTTCAGTGATACAGTTTTGTCATGAGTATAAAAGCTAATAATTCTGGGGTTTTCTAAAACTGCTGTTGATGAAATGTTTCATATTTATGCTGGTTCTCTTTTCACTTTCCTGCTGAAGCTTTTTTAGAAACAAGATAATTTATAACACCAGATTAAATTTTCACTAGTGATATCAGGCTGAAAGCCAGATGCAATCTACAGCGTTTAAACTGTGGTCTTATATATATATAGGCTCTAGGAAGAAAAGTGATAGTGGTGAATTCTATACTAACTTATATGCTACATAAAAGAGTCACATTTGGAAAGGCACTGGAATACAGTAGGTAGTTAGTTATAACTATTTTCCTCCAAGTAGATAATTTATAATAACAACATGTACATAAAGAAATATGTGAAATAAAGAATAAGAGAGACTCAGTGGGAGACTGTTAATGCACCTAGGAAGTAAAAGTAATTATGAATGTCTTGACCCTCAAACCCCAACATGTTGTATTACTCCTGTTGTCTAATATTTGGTAGAAGTTAATGCTCAAGTTCACCTAGAAATAAAAGCCATCCTCCCTTCAACCCAATTTGGAAGAGTTGCCCCTGAAAGCTTGTAGAATTGTCACTGACTGATATCACAGATGGCATTGTTAGCTATAATTTTTTTTCAGAATCATTTGTTTCATGGTCATTTCTTGTACCAATGAACATCAAGGATACAACATGAAGTTAATTATTCGAGAGAGTTCTTGTTCAGCCCGGGAAACTATAAACTTGAAAACTCCCAGGTTCTGCTTTGCTTTAACTTACTCTACATAGAGTCTGTGAGATCCTATTCTTTTAGGACACTATGCTAGTCATTTATTGATCTTCAAGTTCAATACAATGGGTGAAACTATGGTGATGAATCCATATGATCAGAAGGACAATCAATTCCTGGTTCTGTGACTACAGCTCACTGGCCTCTACTGCCCACATCTCCACATCTCCCAGAGTGACTGGAATGTCTTCATTTCAAAGACTGTTAAGAGGCAGCACTGATGAACTATGGCAAAAGACTTTGGAACTCTTATTTACATGTGCAAAAAATTATATGTAAACATAGGTATGAAAACTGTCTAAGTCATTTTTGGAACAAAGCATATCATGCTAACTAAAGAAAATCAAATTGATGAATATGTGTCATAGACTTCCTCTAAACAAATGTGACTGTCACAATTTGTTTTAGGTAAAACAAATTTTACCTAAAAATATAAAAATGGTATTTTTTTATGATAGCAAATTAAGCTTAGCATGATCTTGTTTTTGCAAGAAAAAAATACAGGTTTTATATACCAGCTTGTTGCATAAATTATATTGCATACCTCAGAAAAAGTTGTCATATTTGATTATCATTCTTACTCCATTTCACAGATGAAGAAATTGAGATAGAGAAACTTAAATGCCAAACATCAGTTCAAGAAATATAGCCAGAATTTGAATGAAGCTCCAAAGCTGGGCACTTAATCACCACGCTGGGTGTATAACTGGACCATATAGGATTGTTGTGTTTTTTTTTTAAAGATTTTATTTATTTATTTGACAGACAGAGATCACAAGTAGTCAGAGAGGCAGGCAGAGAGAGAGGAGGAAGCAGGCCCCATGCAGAGCAAAGAGCCCAATGTGGGGCTCGATCCCAGGACCCTGGGATCATGACCTGAGCCGAAGGCAGAGGCTTTAACCCACTGAGCCACCCAGGCGCCCCTATAGGATTGTTTTAAGAGGAGCTGCCTTTTACAGTTTGCCCATTTGTTTCTCTGTTTAGCTGAAAACAGGTATTTATCACAAAGGAGTTTCTGTTTTGTTTTTTTCTTTTTTTTCTTCTTTTCTTCAATATCCACTAAGATGACTATTTGTTATAGGAATGTAAAGTAGGTAGGGATCCACAGAGCGGGAAGGACTGAAGAAAAACTTTTCTTCTTCTTTTCTTTTGAGATTCAACATAGTTAGAAATTATTTCATGAGTGGAGATGATCCTACTGAATTGTTCAAATATGATGCCAAGGGTGCCCAAAGAAGACATGACACACCATGAGAAGAAGTTTAATGCCAATGCTTACTGCTTGGTGGGAAATGGGCCACTTAGCCAAGGAAACTGGAAGTTTGCCTTTACGTACCCAGCATGGGATGCTGGGTAGGCTTTCAAAACTACTGAAGAAACTTCAGAAGTCCAACTTATGAAAAAATTCCCAGGCTTCTTGCTAACTTCAACATTTAAAAGTTAAAAAGCCATGTGACTTTACTTGTATCCCAAAAAGTAGGTGAAAAGAGACATACAAGTTGCATATATATGCTGGCATGAGCACTGAATAAAAAAAGCTTGGAGGGACAGATGTCATAATCATTTCATGCCATAAATTTCTAAACATTTCAAGTATTTCTGCAGAACAAGCAAAAGGAATGCATCCTGTGAAGTAAAGTGGCTTTCTGACTCCATTCCACAAATGTTTTGGGAAATCCTATAGTGTTCCAGCTTTTTGCCAGGAAAGGGGAAAAATGAACAAGACAGAATTCTGTTACAACTTTCAAAGTGCTTCTTGGATCTTAAATTGCTACTCAGACCAACAAAGCAAAGCATTAGTTGCCTGAGCACAGAGGAAATGGCCAGCATCAATGTTTCTTTCATTTATTCTGGATTCTCGTTGGCCCTGCAAAATCTACAGTAACTCCCTAAATCTCTTTCACTTCCCTTTCTTTTAACCCCAACAGCAGGCCTGCATTCTTTCCCCATTCCTGGTGTGGGGACTGAAAACAAAATCATCTCAGAGATCATTACGTCTAGTCACAAAGATACCCTGTGAGGAGTAGAAGAAAAATCCTTGCTTGCTTCATTAAACATTTGACCCATAATCTGCTCCCACCACCGGTAGTTCACTAGAAGATAATATTCTGATAAATCCTAGGAGTTTTATGTATCTCTTTGCATATCTGTGTAAGTGCACAGTACACCACCTTTCATTTTTTGCATGTTAGGAGCATTAATTTTTAAAACACAAATATATAAAATAAAACACAATTTTTAAAATTCTATCTTGGCAATTTCTTCCTTAAAACAAACAGACACTAAAAGCCTCCAAAATGGGAACGTCCCAATCCTCCATTTCTCCAGAAGACTGTGCAAACTCCTCACTCCTCTCAGAAGCCTGTGAGGAGCAGTAATGAGTTCTCACACACCTGTCAATGCCAACATCAATCCCCCAAAGTGAAGCAGGAGCTCTACTCCTCATGCCCCTCAGGGCCCACAGGGTACTCATCTTGTTAACTGTCAGACAACCTGCATGCCCGCAACACTACTAGGGAACAGAAACCTTGAATCTTTCTGTACCTGCTAGTGCTTGGCACTGTGGGAACCCGGCAACTGACAGCTCCCTGGAGGACAGCCAGGCTGGGTGGAACACACAGTCCCACGCTGCAGGCTCCTTGCCAGGCTCCAAGCCAGCCCCCAGCTGCAAATGTGTTGTTGTCACTTTGAAGACCCACTTTGGTTATGATTCTACTTGTCTTTAGGAATTCTTTTTGTTAATACCTATTAAATAATAAAGCAAATGAGTCTTGGAAATTATCGGGTAGGGAAGACCAGCCTATTTGATGATTAACGTTTTATCTTGTTTGTTCTCAAGAAAATGAGGATTTAAAAAAATTGCAAAGTAAACTGAGTTTTAAAGATCTGAGAAAAAGTGTAGACCTCTATTCAATCTCCTGAATGGATGCTCACACAAACCTGAACCAATCTGAGGCTTGTAACAATCTGAGTAATTCAGGAAAAATGGACTATTTTCTGGAATCTATTTCTATGTTCACTGAGACTTAATTTTAAAATATATTTTCATTTGGCTGTGTAAGAGAACAAACCTTAGATTATCTCATTTTAAAATTTTCTATCAGACAGCATGGCATGGGTGGTCAGAGCTCTTCCACTGGAAGCTGAGATTTCTTCATTTGTAGTATGGGGGAAACAACAGTTTCCATTACACAGGATTATTATGAGAATTAAGTGAGTTCCTATAAGGAAAAAAATTTAACGCATTGCCTGACATAGAATAAGTACTCAATAATACTGTGTGTGTGTGTGTGTATGTGTGTGTGTTTCAAACGTCATACCCTCACATTAGTGATTTACTGAAAGCTAAACTTTCCCTTCCATGATTTTTTATTACAAGAAAGAAGGAAACATGTATGGGATAATTCTTTATATGACTTTTTAAATGCACATCTCCTCAACCAGTTTTAGTTTTTGTTTTTTTAGTCCTTCAAAAAAAAAAAAGGAAAATAAAACTCAACAATGAGGAAATAACCCAATTTCAAAAATAAGCCAAGCATCTGAACAGATACTACACCAAAGAAGATAGACAGATAGCCAATAAGCCTATGAAAAGATGCTCATTTTCATTTGTCATCAGGGAATTATAAATGAAAACAATGATAAGATACCACTGCTCACCCTTTAGAATGGCTAAAATCCAAAAAACTGACAATTCCAATTACTGGTGAGGACTGCTGGTGGGAATGCAAAAGGTATAGCTACTTTGGAATGCAGTCTGGCAGTATCTTATGAAGTTAAATATAGTCTTACTATATAATCTAGCACACTTTGAGATATTTACCCAACTGATTAGAGAACTTCAGTCTACACAAAAATTTCCATGCAAATGTTTACAGTTTTATACACAATTTCCAAAACATGTAAGTAAACAAGGTATACTTCAATCAGTGAATAGATAAACTCTGGTACATCTACAAAATGGAATACTACTCAGTAATTAAAAGGAATGAATTATTTTTAAAAAGATTTATTTATTTATTTGAGAGAGAGAGCACACAGGAGCAGGGGAAGGAGCAGGGAGAGGAGCAGAGGGAGGGAGAGAGAGAGACAGTCTCCAGCAGACTCCCTGCTGAGTGCAAAGCCCTACAAGGTCCCATCTCAGTGAGATCATGACCTGAGCCAGAATTAAGAGTCTGATGCTCAACAGACTTGAGTCACCCAGGCACTCCAAAAAGGAATGCCACGAAAAGACATGAATGAACATAAATGTATATTGCTAATGAAAAGCCTACATACTGTATGATTTCAATTACACATATCTTGGAAAAAGCACAGCTATATAGAGATCGTAACAAATCAATGGTTGCCAGGAGTTTGGGATGAGGAAGGGAAGGGTTAAATAGTGTGAAAATTAATAAAATGAAACTTCTCTTAAAATGGAGCTGGTGATCAGGGGAACTCTCATGCCCTAACACTTCTCCTTAATTGCAGATCCAAACAGGAAGGCACCTAACCTACATTCCTCACAGAAAGAAGTCTATAGCCCATCAGGAAGAAGAAAGATTCTCTCCTTGTCCAGCAACAGACCAGCCAATGAGAGACTATCAAAACACAGCCAATGAAAAGCCACTAAACTTAGAACTACCAGTTTACTCCAATGGACTTTTTGTCTATAACATCCCCTCCAAACCACTCCCTGTTCCTCCCCTACCCCTAGCCTTTCCTCTATAAAAGAGGACTCCAGACTTGCTTATTGTTTTTTCCATAGCCTATATGTCCTGAGTTGCAATTCTCTATTATTCCTGGATGAACCCTTTTTACTGGTAAAATAACTGACAGTTTTATTTTTTAAGGTTAACAATAGATAATGCACAAGGAATATTTTTAGGACAGTGAAACTATTCAGTATATGAATTTTTAAAAAATCATTTTGGTGATGGGGGACGGGGAGGAATTCCAGGATGGAATGCAGAATGTGACAAGAGAAATCTAAATGTATTACGAATATATGAAACAACGTCACTGGAAGGAGTGGGAGGAAAAGGCTCTATCCTAAGTAACTTTGGAAATGCTAACAGTAGAAGGGCCAACATGAAGCAGACCTCTGGCTGATGAAGTTGTATCCCACGGGGTACAGATGAATAATTCTGGAAACACCATGTACATATAATGGAAATGAAAAATTAAATAGTTAGTGGATGGTGGAAGTCAGGTTTCCCACTGTTTGAGTGGGAAGTTATAGATAAGCAAGGGGAGGAGGTTAGAATGATCTGTGTGGTAATGAATTAGAATTAGAGACAGCAGTACAAACTCACATTTAGCTTAATAAAGATATAGATGTTTACATACAGAAATATTTATAGATGTGTGTATGCACAAAGTGAGTATACATGCATATATTTTCTTGTTCTGTCAGTTCAGTAGCAACCAACACACCCAAGCACCCAAATCTTGATTTGTAATACTATTCCTTAATAAGAGAAACCAGAATTCCTTTTAGGACCAAGGCAGGAAATGCACAAGATGAGTGTGGAGCAACCTGTAGTGCCAGAAAGTGCTTTAAAAAAACCAGTAAACAGGGGTGCCTGGGTGGCTCAGTGGGTTAAAGCCTCTGCCTTTGGCTCAGGTCATGATCCCAGGGTCCAGGGATCGAGTCCCGCATTGGGCTCTCTGCTCAGCGGGAAGCCTGCTTCTCCCACTCTTTTTAGGTTAAAACTGGGAAAACTTTTTAGGTAAAAACTTTTAGGTAAAAACTGGGAAAAAAAAGTAAAGTATGGACTTCAGTTAATAATAATGTATCTATACTGGTTCATCAATTTTGACAAATGTACCATACTTATGTGGGATGTTATTAAAAACTGAGTGTAGGGTATACAGGACTTCTCTGTAGTACCCTCATAATTTTTCTGTAAATCTAAAACTGTTTTTTTTAAAGAGTTTATTTATTTATTTGACAGAGAGAGAGGGAATATAAGCAGGGAGAGTGGGAGAGGGAGAAGCAGGCTTCCGCTGAGCAGGGAGCCCAATGCGGTGTTCAATCTCAGAACCCTGGGATCATGACCTGAGCCAAAGGCAGCCACTTAATGACTGAGCCACCCAGGTGCCCCTAAAACTGTTTTGATATAAAAATTTAAATTTGTATTTAAAAGCTAAGGAAAATGTTTTTTATGTGGCACATTTTCCATGTAACAGCAAATCATTAACAATTTGAACATTAGTTGTACTTAGTAGGGGCGCCTGGGTGGCTCAGTCAGTTAAGTGCCCAAGTTTTGGTTTTGGCTCAATCATAATCTCTGAGATCCAGCCCCACTTCGGGCTTCGTGCTCAGTGGGGAGTCTGCTTGAAGGTTCTCTCCCTCTGCCCCTCCCCTCACTTGCACTCACTTGCTCTTTCTCTAAAAAAAAATAAATGAATCTTTAAGAAAATAATATTTAATAATAATATCTCAAGCCCAGTCAGATCCTCTTATATTTAACATTTTCAAAGTTCATACTCTTCACATTTATAATTCTCAATTAATTATTTCTTTTGAAGGGATGACAATAAGATCTGGGTCTTAGAACATAAAACTTCATAGGTCTAGAAAATTGGCTTCAAATTGAGTTCTTCTTTGACCTTAAAAAAACTTCCCATCCCCAGTGGGAAATAATTCATGTAAAAAACAAGAGTCAATGAACACTTCTAAAAATAAATCAAAACTAAACAAAACCCTACTTAGTTTCTTGATCCCATGAAAGTTCACAAGAAAAATAAAATCCAGGGCGCTGGGGTGGCTCAGTGGGTTAAGCCTCTGCCTTCGGCTCAGGTCATGATCCCAGGGTCCTGGGATCGAGCCCCACATCGGGCTCTCTGCTGAGCAGGGAGCCTGCTTCCTCCTCTCCCTCTCTGCCTGCCTCTCTGCCTACTTGTGATCTCTCTCTCTGTCAAATAAATAAATAGAATCTTAAAAAAAAAAAGAAAAAGAAAAAGAAAATCCTCATGTTCCCTCGTCAACTCAGGACCATCAAACTGGTTTGCAACTATTCAATAATCTATAGCTACTATTAAGAAGATGGAATTCAGGGGCACCTGGGTGGCTCAGTGGGTTCAAGCCTCTGCCTTCGGCTCAGGTCATGATCCCAGGGTCCTGAGATCGAGCCCCACATCGGGCTCTCTGCTCAGCAGGGAGCCTGCTTCCTCCTCTCTCTGCCTGCTTCTCTGTGATCTCTGTCAAATAAATAAATAAAATCTTAAAAAAAAAATCTTAAAAAAAAAAAAAAGAAGATGGAATTCATCAATCATGCCAAAGTTTCAAGGTAATATTAGCTACTCACTACAAAAGTTGTATGACTTAAAAATAAAAGTGAATTTAGCCACAGGGTGTTAACACCTTTTTACTTCCATGTATTGCATTAAAAAAAATTTGGATTTTTTTTTAAGATTTTATTTATTCATTTGACAGATGGAGATCACAAGTAGGCAGAGGCAGGCAGAGAGAGAGGAGGAGGCAGACCCCCGCTGAGCAGAGAGCCTGATGCAGGGCTCAATCCCAGGACTCTGGGATCACGACCTGAGCCGAAGGCAGAGGCTTAATCCACTGAGCCACCCAAGCGCCCCCCAAAAATTTGGATTCTTAAAAAAAAAAATGGATTAAAACATGCAACTTCAAGGGTCTAGTCTTTAATTTCTCTAAATATTTTCTTTGAACATTTTACTTAAATAACTGTATTCAATCTGTGTAATTCCCTTTCCACCTCTCCACTCACTCTGTTCTCTCATTCTTATACTATAGTTACTGTTACTGATTTTTAGCTTAATTTTTATTTTTTTTAAAGAGTTTACTTATTTATTTGTCAGAGAGAGAAAGCACAAGCAGGGAGAGCAAAGTCAGAGGGAGAAGCAGGCTCCCTGCTGAGCAAGGAGCCCGATGTGGGACTTAGTCCCAGGACCCTGAGATCATGACCTGAGCGGAATGCAGATGCTTAACCAACTGAGCCACCCAGGTGTCCCTGATTTTAATCTTTAAATGTTTACATGAATCACTATGAATTGACAAAGGGCTATCATATTTACCTCAAAAAAAGTATTCTGGAAATAGCTATTCAGCCATAGGTTTGACATCTCTGTTGAAAATGTGTAGTAACACTTGTTTTAAAAACAAAATATTTTTCTTTGTGGAACCACTAATATTAGAAGACACTGAGGGACATGCATCTTTGTTCCTCCCTTGATTGTACCTGGCTTGTTTTCCAATCTGAATCAAACCCACTTGTATACCCAGGATTAACTAAATGCAGGAAATTAATTAGTATGGAATCCCTAACGTGCTATACCTTTCATGTGTTTTCCTCATTTAACTCTCTCAGTATTATTATAAGATTATTATAAATATAAATTAATTATTATTATACAATTTTACTCTTGAGAAAAGAAGTTTCAAAAGAATCTTTAACATACTTATCTATAGCTTACATCGAGGTTGTCCTGGATTAGACCTAGTGAATCCCAAGACCATTCTCCTCCATTACATTGTTTTGGGGTAAAATGTCATTCAGTGAAGCAAAATCATTGAGAATAGGAAGTTGTATTAATTTCCATTATATTTTTAACAAAAGATCTTAACCGAGAAAAGAATTTTTAAGTTTTTCCTGTGTAATACCAGTGAAATAATTTAAACTAGATAATTCAACTGGCCCAACATCACACAGATTTTTGGCATTTAGCAAAAAAAGAATTCTGTGTGGTTGTTCCCTTGAGTCCCAAGAAGTCCATGCTACAGAACAAAGGGAAAGTAAAGAGAATTAAGGAAAATACCCTCTTCTTACACTTCCTGGTTGATGGGGCATCTCCTATCCAGAAATTCGGGCCAGAGCTCAAACCAGTATTGTAGGATACGTGAATGACATAAAGGGTAAAGCCTGAATTATGAGTATAGAGAATAACGGCAGTTTTTTGCACTTTAGCATGGAATTCCACCTTATCTGTATATAAGGACATAGACAGGGTTTTGTTTTGTAACATTGCACAGAAATATTTAAGTTTACAGTTTTTTAAAATAAGTAATTTAAAATTATTTTTATAATCTTTGGAATGGTTGAGATTGCCTTGCATATTTCACAGCTATATAATTAAGAGTTTCACACACATACAGATACATAATTTCAAATACCTATTGGCCATATATATGTACTTTCTACTTAACTAGATAGTGTCATTAAGTCATTATGTGAACCACTCAGGCATATTTCTGTATATGCAAACTGTTGTTTGTCGTCAGGTTTTATAAAACTATCTTCATTTTTATCTGTAAAATTCTACATTGATAACATTTGCATATCAATAGTTTTCTTAAGTGATACTGCATTTTATTTTAAACATTTTCATGTGCTACACTTAAACACAAATTGTAGGGGCACCTGGGTGGCTCAGTGGGTTAAAGCCTCTGCCTTCGGCTCAGGTCATAGTCCCAGGGTTCTGGGATGGAGCCCCACATCAGGCTCTCTGTTCAGCAGGGAGCCTGCTTCTCCCTCTCTCTCTGTCTGCCTGCCTAGTTGTGATCTCTATTAAATAAATTTTTTGGGACGCCTGGGTGGCTCAGTTGGTTAAGCGGCTGCCTTCAGCTCAGGTCATGATCCCAGCATCCTGGGATCAAGTCCCACATCGGGCTCCTTGCTCAGCAGGGAGCCTGCTTCTCCCTCTGCCTCTGCCCGCCTCTCTGTCTGCCTGTGCTTGCTCTCTCTCTCTCTCTCTGACAAATAAATAAAATCTTAAAAACAAACAAACAAATAAATAAATAAATGTTTTAAAAATCTTTAAAAAAACACAAATTGTAGGTTAACAAAATGCCTTTTGGAAAAAAAAAGATTTCATTTATTTGATAGAGGGGAGAGAGAGAGAGAGAGCATACAAGCAAGGGAGTGGCAGGAAAAGGGAGAAGCAGCCTCCCCACTGAGCAGGGAGCCCAATGCAGTTCCAGAACTCTGGAATCATGACCTGAGCCAAACACAGCTACTTAGTGAACTGAGCCACCCAGGCGCCCCTAACAAAATGCATTCGACTCTTGATAAATTTAAAAATTTATAGATAAAAAAAATGAGAATATGAAAGACATAAGGTTATGTGTTATTCATATAGCATTTTCCTTCTAGTCACTGAAAAACCTTTAGTGATATCACAGATTTTTTAATGTTTGTAATGTATAATAAAGTTTAAATAAGAATAAATAAATTAATGTATTTCAGATAAGGAGTAAACTTGACAAATAATCTTATCTTCCAAGTTTTCATGCATTTAATCATCTATCTCTTAGGAATGATTCTTGTGGAGGACACTTCAGAATCACTTATACTGTATAAATTAATTAATTCTAACTTCACTACTCTCTGGTTCCTGATCCATCTCTGCCCCTGTTCCTTGAACCACTGATATTATAGGAATATGTCAAATCCCTCAGGTATATGGGAATAGGAGAAAAAGTTGATACCTGATGTATAAGTAACCAAATTTTCTTTCTTACTGTTGAATTATCACAAGTAGCTGGGTCTTCTTTATTTCTTCTTCTCCTTTTCATTATAAAATAATTTTACAGAAAAGATTGGGTTTATATTAATATAGCAAAGAAGGGCCTAAAACACATCATTCTACTAACTAGTCTAAGAAATGAGATCAGAAATGAATACCTAAGTACGTAGATACATTTCAAAAAGTAAATAATGGTAATTCTAATAATGAGTCCATGCTTTTAGGCATGCCTAATTTCTATGCACTATATTAAGAGGAGGACTGTGTACCTCAGTGGGAATACCTCTAAACCAGGCAAATTTAAGCTATACTAATGGCAGAGAATTATTTAGTATTGATACCAACTTTGATCCCTGCAGCAATGAATTCCAAGTATTTCTGGAATCTTCATTATATTTCATCCCTAGCCTAGTTTCCAGAAACAAATTGTGCTGATTCTCATCAAGTCCTCGTTACTCAGTTAGAAGAGTCACAGAAACCACAATTCTCATTATGTGTGTCGTACACAGTACAGGGAAATACACAGTCAGTCAGTCAGTAAGAATGAGTACATTTTCTCCTACCTGGTGTCTAGTGCTTTGATCTGACAAGTGTAAAACAAGTAGAAGTTAAATTATAGACATTAAATTAGAAGTTAATATTAACCTTCAATCTGATTTTTGAATAAGATTCTGACCAAATTAAAAAATAGGAATTAATGCTTTATATTTATATAGAGCACCTTTTGGTCATATAATTAAGTTTAACTCAGTAAATATATATCAGGTGTCCACCATATGTAAGGGCCTCTCACACAGAAAGAGGGTCCTTAGGCCCAGGCCTCACGTGATACACAGTTCCACACATATGTTGACAAGAGAGAAAGAAGACAGTCACCAGTCAACATTAAACTGGTGTCCTGTTACCAGATTACATCAACTTAAGTATACTATGAGTTCAGTTTTTTTAGAAATCTTATGGTTGTCTTACTAACACCACAATTTCTTTGGGGATTGTTGTTTGAATATATGTGTTTTAATCACATCCACTTGTCTAATACATTTAAAATAGACCACAACTTTGTCACCCTGCCATTTTCTTCAGTTTTTAATATATTGAGGGCCTCAAAAAAAAAAAAAACCTCCACAAATGCTCCTGACTTTTCTGAGTATCTGACAGTCTCTGCAGGAAATCGTGCGAACTCTAGGGACAAAACACAGTCTCTGCTTTCAAAGAGCTTATTGTCAGCGAAAAAAAAAAAGAAATAAAAATGAAAATACCTCATATAGATGATAGGATAAGATAAGAGTCTTTCTACAAATAGACTCAACGGCACCAAAGGTCATTTCCAGGTAAGAATTAGAATGTCTTCAAGAGGACATGTCATTGAAGATGGATCTTGAAAGACAAGGAGCCACTGACAGCAAGAAATGGGTGGGAAAGACGCCAGTAGAGAGACATATTTAGAACAACACTGTTGGGTTGATGTATGAAAAGTAGAGAAGGACATGAACACGGGAAATCAGACTGGAACCATGCAGTTCAGAATCACACATGACAGGGTCCCCCTCTTACTATCATTGGCAAAAAGAAGGCAGTATGGTGTTGTGAGCAAGGAAGTAACATCAGTCAGTGCACTGTACTTCAGGAAGATTAAACGGGAAGACATATACACAGTGGCCTGATAGAGCGGGAAGAGATGACATGGGGAACCAGTGAGGAGGAAGCCATAGCAGCCCTAAGCTTGAGGGCTCTTCACTCTGCTAACTGGAAGACTTTTCTTTCTCCTCAGTCCTGAAGCCCCCTGCCTTGTATTCTCCTGCCACCTGCTTCCCAAGCTTTAAGCTTACCTTGGAGGGGTAATCAAAAGCAACCCTTTTTTATTCATTGTTTTGAAATACTCCTTATTAAGACCAGGGGGGACTCCTCCTCAAAAGTGTAGCTTTTCTTCCTCATCTAGCTTAGTTCTTTTAAAACAACCAGATCTTATTCCATAACATATTCATCACACATAGTCAGGAAATTCAACACCAATTCACAATACCAGGAAGCAGTCAGTCTAAGACAACTAAACGACAAACATTATTGCTTCCACTTGCTCAATAGAGTTAGGTGTTCAGAGTCACTCAAGTCAAGGTTTTTCCCCACTGAATAAATGAAGAATAGAATTAGGACTTCCGAGAATGAGATTATTCTTCAGGTTTTTCCCTTTACTGAAGGATCCATTTTTTTCAACTTTTTTCAATTTTTCACATGATCCCACAGGCTAATTCAATAAACAGATTAGAGTTAAGATAAGTAGGTGCTTATGTTATAATAGCTAATGCTTATAAAGCACTCACTATGTACCAGCAGTGCTCTGAGCGCTGCATATAATTTTGACAGGTCAAAAAAAGATTCTTACAGATGAGGTTCATAATAAGGAGAGGTAAGAAGGAATTCCTAGTACATGGAATAAGCAGTATGAAGATGTGTCCTCTCCATGAGAGAAACTATTGAGTTTCTCTCTGCTCCTATACTTTCAGAACAAAGGAATTACTCAAGCAAGCAGAGAAGTCAAAAATCCAAGCCGATGCTTGACTTCTAATTCAACAAAGGTTACATGCAAATTGTCCTGAGCTGCTGAATTACATAGTTTATCATACCATCTAGTGTTTTGAAAAGCATGTTTTATTATTGATTAAACAAATTTAAAGTTGCAAGAGGAAACATCTTAATATACCTAATAAAACTATATTTAAACATTCCTGTGGGGTACAGTACTGCACTTGGGTCTCCTTCCATTATATAGACTCATTATTTGATCAATAAGACTGTAAACTGTAAAACTATAAACAATAAAACTGTAAAAATCCTTAACAACTCTGCATATTGAAGTAATGACCAAATGGCTATATTAAGATACCCATGCAAAATAAGCACACAAACATATCCATAACTGAATTAGAAAACCAATGCAAAAGGAGTCTAGTTAATCAGCATTACCCAAACTAAGAGATGACCCTTTGGACCCATGACCTCAAAATATGAAGAATATTCATACTTTCAATATAATCACTGATTCATAAACAACTAAAAATTCAAAGAACTAATTTCATCTGAAATTCATTAGGCCAGATATAACTATTAAAAATTATAATTTCTAAAAAAAATTATAATTTCTACTTAAATTGTTTCAAAATAGAATAATTAAAGAGAGAACAAAATAACCTGCTTTGTAAATATTTCAGAGGCATGTTTACCTGGAGATGCTTTTATTTTCTTCTCTCTTCCTCACCTGCCCTCTGCTGGCAAAAGAGGGAAAAGTGAAAAGTAAGGAAGCTTCACCCATAATGAAAAAGCACATTTTATAACAAGAAATGAATGGTGTTCTAATATTTTTCATAAGGCCAGATTAATTTATCATCATAATATCTCACCACCCATATATGAGTTAATATTGAAGTATTAAAAAAATAATATTTGGAACTTGGACATATTTCACTATTTAACATAGTTCAGATAAACAACTGTGTTATAGTAAGAATACAAACATCTGAAAATGTCAGAATGGAAGAGTACTTGTGTTATTTTTATATTCACATCCTTGCTTCCCAAGTTAACATGGACTTATTGAGAGTCCCACCAGTGGTATTTGTAAAGGACTGAATGACCATATCCAAAAGAGTCTGATCTCTGGTCACTATGGGCCACAACGATGTTGATAAGGATGGTCTGCAGGGCTTTATCTTTAGTTCTTCCTGAGGACTGATGTTGGGAATGAAGCTCAGTGAATTCTAAACCATAAAGATCTCAATAGTCTGAATGTTGAAAATTCTACCAGGACAAAATAAAACAGGAACTCCTACGGATAATCTGAAATTGTGTACGAACTTCCTGTTCCTAGTACTTCCACTTGTGAAAGAGACTTTGACGTTTCTGTGATTAGGAAACTCAAAATAAGTTTACAGTGTAATGCAGTGCCAAACAAAGCTAACAATAAGTGCCTTCACTGAACACTTTGTGTGGGCTAGATCTACACTGAACACTTCACATATATTAGAAAACCCAAGAATAATGCAAATTTGCATTTGTGATTGGCTCATTTATTGCCCAGCTCTCATTCTCTAAAAGGGATGAACTATAAAATTCCTGGGGAAGGAGGATTAAAAAATGATGGTCTCTCAGTTAGAAACTTTATACAAACTTTAATTTTTTGGGTGCAGCTTAAGTTTCAATATCTTTGCTATTGTGCTTACTATGAAAATATGGACTCTTTAATCACACAGTTAGCCCTGCATTTTAGGGACCTGACATTTTTAGACCCATTTCTTTTTTTTTTTCTGAAATTTAATATACATATAGAAAAGCACTCAATCCATTTATGACAACTTAGTGACTTTTTACAAAGTGAATACAAGTAACGGCCACCAGACCAAGAAATAAAGTGACCCGGAAACAAAAGCCTCCCTCCTGCCTCCTCTCAGTCTAACCTCCTCTCCAAAGAAACTGCTACTCTGATTCCTATCACAATA
The DNA here is from genome assembly GCA_003697995.1 of Taxidea taxus jeffersonii. Classification (NCBI taxonomy): domain Eukaryota; kingdom Metazoa; phylum Chordata; class Mammalia; order Carnivora; family Mustelidae; genus Taxidea; species Taxidea taxus. The sequence continues at coordinate 116,351 of ML105227.1, forward strand.
GGTTTGTTTGGCCCGAACATTACATAAATGGAACTCTACAGTATGATCTCCTTAGTATGTGGCTTCTTTCAGGCAAATTACGTTTGTGGTAGAACATACACCATACCGTTGTATGGAAAAGTAGTCTGCCCATTTTCATTGCTACATAATGTCCCATTGTATGTATATATTAATAAATACATTCTATTCCTAATGAACATTTGGATTGTTCGCAGTTTTTGCATTTCTTTTTGGAATACCTAGGAGGAGTAGAAAATCAAGGTCATAGGTTTTGCCTATGCTCAGTTTTAGGAGAAATTGGAATCATTTTCTGAAGTGTTAGTCCTCATTCTTAATTTACAGCATGTGGCAGCACTAGTCGTTCAATATCCAACACAACACTGAGCATTACCAGGGTTTTTTTTTCCCTTTTTTAACTTGAGTCATTTTGGTGAGTAAGCAGTAGTATTTAACTGTGGTTTAAAGTTGCATTTTCTGATAATTGATGATTTTGAGCACATTTTAGTACAATTCAATGTGTTCATTCATGAAATGCTTATTCAGCTTACCTGATCATTTTCCCATTAGATTATGTGTTCCTCTCACTGATTTTTAGGAGTTCTCCATGTATTCTGGTAGAAGTCCTTCAGCAGATATATCACAATTATTCTCTTCCCCTGAGTGGGTTGACTTTTCACTCTCTTACTCGTATCACTTGGTGAAGGAAGTACTTAATTTTGATGAAGTCCAATTGTTTAATCTTTTACTTAATAGTTAAGAGCTTTTGTAACCTGTTAGATATATACAAGGATCTTCACAGCAAAAACCCAGGCTTATTTCTTTGTCATCTTTGCTTCTCAAGTCCTGGCTGCTAATCCATCATCTTGATCTGGGGAAGACAGGGCTAGAAAGAGACCTGTTATTGTCTTCAAATAGTGGAAAGGCTATCATGGGGATGAAAACATTAGGCTGGTTCTGCGAAGTCTCATGAAAAATAAATAAATAAATAAATAAGACCCCAGGCTTAAGGGGCCAAAGAAGGGAAAGCTACAATTCATACAAATTTTATGTCTGACTAGCCCAGTAATGAAAGGAGATTGTACATTCTCCTTGTTACTTAAAATACAGACTGAGGAATGGTTAGCTGAGAGTAGATGCCGTAACACATAACCCTTGAGTCAATACACCTGGCTTTAAGAGTGGCTACAGGGGCACGCCTGGGTGGCTCAGTTGGTTAAGCGGCTGCCTTCAGCTCAGGTCATGATCCCAGCGCCCTGGGATCGAGTCCCACATTGGGCTCCTTGCTTGGCAGGGAGCCTGCTTCTCCCTCTGTCTCTGCCTACCACTCTGTCTGCCTGTGCTTACTCTCTCTCTCTAACAAATAAATAAATAAAATCTTAAAAAAGCAAAAAGAGTGGCTACAGCACATGATGCCCTCTGTGCCACCACTTTAACGAAGTTAGGGTAGAACTCCCATAACATCTTTATTTTTCTCTTAATAGAATACATAAACCTATGTAAATTTGTATTTGCAACTATTTATACATACAGTCTCTGTGACCTCCACTTTTTAAAATAGTATGGTAATTCTCTTCACCTTAACTTTTCACTTTGAAAATTTTAAAGGGAAAATCTCTATTTCTAATATTCCAGGATCTGTCAAATAAGATTCTATTTGTCCTAAGGAGAGCCTTCAGATTTTAACTCCAGTCCTTTCCCTTTCTACCTTCATCTACTCAGAAGAAAAGTCCTCTATTTGTTAATTGTTTGGAATGGGGGAGAGCAATTATCCTCCAATTCTTTATTCTAAAATGTCATTCTCTATACATTTTCCTAAAGCTCTATGTATTTTCTGAAATTCACTGCTCAAAACTATATGAATATTTCAAGAGAGAACAGAACAGGAAGATAGTAGTATACTGTACTGCTTAATTGATTGGACCCTAAAGACAGACCTAGTTCAAATTCCATCTCTACCACTAACTAGAACATGTCACTTAAACTTAGTAGGCTCTAGTGTTCTCATCTATAACTGGAGATAATAGTACTACCTGTCCAATTGTTTGTTGTAAGGATTAAATGAGATATTTTCCATAAAATATTTAACATAGTGCATAGCTGATAGCACATACTTTCTTTTAAAAAAAGTATATACAATGGAATATTACCCAGCCATAAAAAAAGAATGAAGTTCTGATACATGCTACATCATGGATGAACTCTGAAAATATGCTAAGTGAAAGAACTTTTGTACATTCTCCTTGTTACTTAAAATATAGACTGAGGAATGGTTTGCTGAGAGTAGATGTCATAACCCATAACCCTTAAGCCAATATACCTGGTTTTAAGAGTGGCTACAGCACACGATGCCCTCCAGTCATGCATCCAGCCAATCACAAAAGGACAACTATTTTATGATTCCACTTACAGGAGATATCTAAAATAAGCAAATTCATAGACACAGAAAGTAGAATAGAAGTTACCAGCAGCCAAGGGTAAAGGGAAATAGGGAATTATTGTTTAATAGATATAGAGTTTCTGTTTGGAATGACAAAATTAAGGAAATGGAAAAAATTATGTGATGGTTGCATAATAATGGTGAAGTACTTAATGTTACTTAATTACACCATTAAAATGGTTAAAATGGTAAACATTATATATATTTTAACACAATAAAATTACTAAATAAAAAATTTTTTAAATGTTTAAATTTTAAAAATGTTTAAACTATCATTATTACCTTCCCAAAATCTCTAGGAAAGGTCTACACTGACTCTCATTAAGATCATGTCCCCCTAATGATAATTCGAGTTATTTCATAGAGATATACCTTATCTTGTACTTAGCCATACAAAAGTTTAACTATCTTTTTTCTGTCTTCTAGCATTTCAGATTTTAGAAAACCACTTTGTTAATTTTTATCACATCCATATTAAGCCTTTGTTATGTGATTATGAACGTGGTGATTTAATGTAACTACCTGATTTATAAATTTTTAACACTAACATCAGCACTTTTTTTTTTCTTTTTTTTTTTATTTGTCAGAGAGAGAGAGAGAGAGCGAGCACAGGCAGACAGAGTGGTAGGTAGAGGCAGAGGGAGAAGTAGGCTCCCTGCTGAGCAAGGAGCCCGATGTGGGACTCGATCCCAGGACGCTGGGATCATGACCTGAGCCGAAGGCAGCCGCTTAACCAACTGAGCCACCCAGGCATCCCAACATCAGCACTTCTTGTTGATAAAGCCAGCTACCAATTTTTTTTTTTATTTAAGTAATCTCTATGCCCAATGTGGGTCTCAAACTCATAACCCTGAGATCAAGAGTCACATGTTCTACCAACTGGGCCAGCCAGGTGCTCCAAACTTTCTTTTAAAATAAGTTACTGTCCCAACTCTCGTTCCTGGTTTCTAAGTCAATTCCTAAATAAAACAAAGCTTTTCCTCCAACCCCACAGTCTATCTTAAGAGACAGATTCTGATGTGGATGGGTATGTGTGTATGTGTTTTGGGATGTGTGTGAGGAATGGTGGGACACAGCAGGGAGAAGGAAGATTTCGTCAAAGGCATTTTTTCTAATGTTAATAAGTTACATCTACTTGTTCCTCTTTTTTCAGATAGCTATTTATCACTTCATTGAACTCACCCTGATTGGGTGGCATGATTTTTCCTTACGTAAATCATTGTGTTCATCCCCCAATAGGTTGTGTTTGCTTAAATGTTCAACAATTATACCATTCATTACAAATTCTACCAGCTTCCCTGACCTTGAAGTAAAAGCAAGCAATCTGTAATCAGAAAGGGCCTCCAAAGGAATGCTTTGCGTGGATCAATTACACAGAATTTATTTGTAATGATAAGATACACATTTTAGTCAGCCAATGGTAGTTGCATTAGTGCGTGCTTGAAAATACAAAGTCCTTCATGAACACCACTTGGCTGAATTACTTTTTTCTTAATCTTTAGTATTTCCAATTCCTAATCTGACATATGTTATACTATATACTTATTATTACATATACATTCTAAAATCCTACTTGTTTCTCAAAAACTATTTATTCCATCCAATATTTAACAGGCACCTGAAGATCTAGAGACAAAAACCCAACAACACTCTGAATAGAGAAAATACATTCTCTTCCTCAGAACCTAGTTTTCTGTTATCAGAAAGTATTCCAATTTTGTTTTTACTGATGTAATTTTCATTAACAGAAAAAATTGCAAAATATTAAGTCTAATTCTACTCAGAGGAATATATTTCCTCTGGAAATTTCCAATGGATATCCTTGGGCCAGCAGCTCACATGCCTGATTACAGAAATGAATCTATGTTTGGCTCTAAACTAGCCTCAATATAAAGGACAGAATATAAGAGCAACTGAGCTTGACCATAAGATGTATTCACCAAAGGCATTCAATCTATTGTCTTATCCATTACATAAGCGCTCTAGAAAACTTCTGAGAGAGAATTTATTCTAAGGAAAGAGAGAACTGAGTAAAACTCTCTTGGTCCAACAGGGGGAAAAAAAAGGCAGTATATTATGGTGGTTAGAAAATGGGATTAAGGGGGCACCTGGGTGGCTCAGTAGTTTAAGCCCTCTGCCTTCGGCTCGGGTTGTGATCCCAGGGTCCTGGGATGGAGCCCTGCACCCGGCTCTCTGCTCAGCGGGGAGCCTGCTTCCCCCTCTCTCTGTCTCTGCCTGCCTCTCTGCCTACTTGTGATCTCTCTGTCAAATGAATAAATAAAATATTTTTTAAAAAAAAGAAAGAAAATGGGATTAAGAGGGGTGCCCGGACGGTGTAGTCAGTTAAACATCCGGCTCTTGGTTTCTGCTTAGGTCCCAATCTCAGGGTCCTGCTCTCAGGGTCCTGAGATCAAGCCCTGTGTAAGGCTTTTTTTCCTGCTTGTCCCTCTTCTCCCTCTTCTTCCCCCATGCCCCCATCCCCCACTCGCTCTTCTTTCTTTCTCTCTCAAATAATAAATCTTTTAAAAGAGAAAGAAAGAAAATGTATTATGAGTCTGTCCTAGGTTAGGTTCCTTAGAAGACCCTAGAATGGGTTTCCCTGGGGTGTCCTCTCAAAAGTGAAAGAAACAGAATAGGTTGAAGGAAGCAAGAATGTGTCTGAGATAGAGACTAATTTCAGTTTGATCCCACAAGAAACTCTGGAGCATAAATTACACCACAGAATTCGGCTCAACTGATGCAAGTGTTTAGCCCTTTGTAACCCTCTTTGTAATTCAGCCATTGGTCAATATCTACTGGTAGAAGCAGGAGGAATCACAGCCTCCTGGGAGAGAGCAATCCACTGAGTCATATCTACTGGAGGATGGGATGGTCAGCAAAATAAAGTGGATCAGGTTGCAGGATCAGCATCTACTACAGAATCCAAATAATCTGGTTTTGAATCCCACCACACAGCTGCTAGCTATTCAACAATTGCTCTCTGACTTTAGGTTCTTTATCTATAAAACTGGAAAATAACACTTGTCTCTCAAGATTGTTTTGAGAATTTAAAAAAAAAGGTAATCCTAGCATATGGGCTAGTGCGAATCAGATATTATTAAAATGTTAAGGAGTTAGAAAGCATAAGTGATTGAAAGAACAGTATGATTTCTCTCAATAGGACATGCTGTTTAGCTAAGTTCTACAAGTAAGGAAATATTTTGGGGTTCCCCTCCTGCAAAGCATTACACAATAAAGATATCTTGCCTGTTTTCACAGACACCTGCATAATCACTAAGTCCCCAGCAACTCAGTGGTAACACTCAATGAAAGAGCCACCATGGCGGGGGGAGTGCTACGATTTACATGAGAGCAACAGCCTTGCCCAGAAGATATGGAATAACCAGCAGAAGTCATAACACCCAGCAAAAGGGAACTAGAACAGGAAGAAAAGAGAAAATGTTTGAACCCACGTCATAGCTGACCAAATGTATTTGTTAAGACATATGACACACCTACTGGGGGGAGGAGTTTGCACCCAACACAAGACTCAGGTCATACACTAGCAAGGGGATGGTGATGGAGTCAGATAAAGAAGAATAGTAATGGATCCCTAGGGACTAGAACTGTCATTTTTATTAATGTTGGGGATGTTTGCCTTACTTATAGATACAGGCTGACAGGTGACATTTGTGATTGACATCAAGTTCAGTTGGCTTACCTGGAGCACTATTCTAGGGTAGAAAGACATCAGGAATAAAACACAGAGGGCTGCTATAGCATATAACCTAGCAGGGGATAAATATAATAAACAAACAAATAATATCCTGCAGTATGTTAGAAGGTGGTAAATACTATGGAATTAAAAACAGAGTAAAGTAAGGCATGAAGGAGTTGAAGTTCTAAATAATGTGGTCAGGTTATGTACAGCATAGTGACTATCATTCACAATGCTATATTATATAATTGAAAGTTGCTAAAAGAGTAGATCTTCAAAGTTCTCATCATAGGAAAAAAATTTATAACTATGTGTTGTGATGCATGTTAACTAAACTTACTGTGGTCATCATTTCTTTTTTTTTTTTTTAAGATTTTATTTATTTGACAGAGATCACAAGTAAGTAGAGAGGCAGGCAGAGAGAGGAAGGGAAGCAGGCTCCCTGCTGAGCAGAGAGCCCAATGTGGAGCTCAATCCCAGGACCCTGGGATCATGACCTGAGCTGAAGGCAGAGGCTTTAACCCACTGAGCCACTCAGGCGCCCCTGTGGTCATCATTTCTTAATATACACATATGTCAAATCATTACCTAAAAGGAATAAATACAATGTTAATGTCACTTCTCCCCATCATATATATACATGTATATATTTACACATATATATAGTATATATACAGCTGGTCATGATTGGCCTTCAGAAGAGGGTAAGATTTGAGCAAAGACATAAAGGAGGTGATAGGCTTAGTTTAGTTGTTTAATGGATGTCTTGGGGGGAGCATTTCAGACAGAAGAAACAGCTACAGCAAAGAAAAGTCAGCAGAGAATCTGGTGTGTTCAAGGGAAAGCAAGGAGAGGAATGCAAGGGGAAGAGTGGTAAAATGAGGTCACAAGAGTGACAAGCAGCAGTAGTGACTGTGCAGCAGGGGATTAAAAGTGGAAGGACCTTGCAGGGTTGTTGCTCATCCTCTCTCTTTCCTGGCCTGGCTCCTGCTCACCATTAGATTAGAAGCCACAACTTAGAAGCCACAGCTGTGCTTTGTTCCACTGTTGAGTGTCAACTTTTGCCTGCTTGCCTTCAGTTGCGTTTTACCTACAGAGTTAAATGCACTACACTCTTTTATTCTCTGGTGCTAACTCCTGCTCAAGTTTGTGATATTCTTGGGGTTTTCCCGCAACTAGCCTATTTTTCTCCTTTGCCTTTCCACCTCCATGCTCCCCAGGTCCAGGTGTGTTCCACTATTGTATTCTTCACCATGCTAAGGGGTGGGTGCTGCAGTCTGACTTTGTAGGCAACTCCCATCAAAATATAAATGCATTAGGGGTGCCTGGATGGCTCAGTGGGTTAAAGCCTCTGCCTTCAGCTCAGGTCATGATCCCAGGGTCCTGCGATAGAGCCCAGCATCGGCCTCAGCAGGGAGCCTGCTTCCCTTCCTCTCTCTGCCTGCCTGCCTACTTGTGATCTCTGTCTGTCAAATAAATAATAAATGAAATCTTAAATATATACATATATATGTATGTATGTACACATATATATATAAATGCATTAAACAGGGCTTTTCTGTGTACCTTTGCCCAGCAAATAATAGTCCATCTTAGCTTCCTAAAAATGGAGAATTTGATAAAATGACTCTAACTGGCAAATGATATTTCATAGGAAATACATTTACAGAATAAAATGAAATTCTCCTTCTTTGTGTTTCTCAAAGCAAATTTTTTAAAGCTCTATGCCCGGGGCACCTGGGTGGCTCAGTGGGTTAAAGCCTCTGCCTTCGGCTCAGGTCATGATCTCAGGGTCCTGGGATCGAGTCCCACATCGGGCTCTCTGCTCAGCAGGGAGCCTGCTTCTCCCTCTCTCTCTGCCTGCCTCTCTGCCTACTTGTGATCTCTGTCTGCCAAATAAAGAAATAAACAAATAAATAAAAATCTTAAAGCTCTATGCCCAAAGTGGGCTTGAACTGATGACCCCAAGATCCAGAGCCACATGTTCTATCCACTAAGCCAGCCACATGCCCCTCTCAAAGCCTATCTTGGTGTCAGGCAATATTTGAACAACTGTGGAGCAAAAGAGACTAGATTCAAATCCACTTCTCAGGCTTAGTGATTCTAATCAAGGTATTTAAACTTTCTAATCCTCAGTTTTCTCAAGCAAAATGGGGCTGACACTAATTCTCAGGGTGATTTCCTGACTTAAATAAAAGAGCATTAAATAAAATTTAAAGGCCCCACACATTGTAGGTGCTCAATAGTAACTCCATTTCCACCTTAAATATGCCTTTTCTTCTTTGTGTTGTTGCTTTCCATTTATCTTGCTGATAACACTCAGCATAAATCTGTGGAGCTTTAGAATATCTATTCTTTAGCTCATTACATATTAATAACTCATATAGGCTGGCCAATCTGGATACTATACAATCTGGATATGTATAAGAAGATAAGAAAAACAATGGCCATAAAGCCAGGTAGAGCAAAGAGACAGCTGATTCTTTCTCCCAAAATATAATAAATATCATTCAAATGGCCCCCATTTGGAGATCTGTTTGTTCTCCAAATAACAAACTGTGAGAGGTACATTTCTGAAATTTTTCTCGGAGGCCAGAAAAAGTCCATCTGCACCACTGGTCTATGTTAATGTAACAATTCCAAACATAGCTTTAAGCTGAAGACATGCAAGTTATAGTTAGCTTTAATTACTGTACACATATAAATAAATATAAATTTTTTAAAAAATAAAAATGGTATGTGCCAGAGGTCATTTTCTGCAAGTTCAGAGCAACTGTTTTACGTGCATTCTATGGCAGCAATGACTGCATAAATCCATTTTCCAGAGTTAAATTGACATCTTCCATAAACTTGCAACACTGAAAGAGGAAAGCTATTTGACATGGTGATATGCTAACAAGAAATCTACTAAAGGGATACAATGATCTATTTTGTTTGTTTACAAAACTTTGTAGAAATTTTAAAAATCAATGTTGCCTATTAGAATAGGAAAAAATTAGTAAGGAAGAAAATTAATTTGATTAAAAGAAACAAAAGATTAACTCCAACCAAAAACTACTTGACATAAATGATATTAGTGAGTTTTTAATTTCTTTCAAGCAATAGCAACAAAGTGTACAATTCATTTCCTAGAGAATTTACAATTACTTAGGGTAATAGTTTATATAAATAGAGCCATAAAAATGTGCCAAATTTCAAACAACCAATGGAACTAGCTTTTATAAAATATGGTACCTCAGAGACCATTGTTAAGAAAGGAAATGAAGATATATTTAAATGCTCAATTTTTTCTTTTTTCTTTTATTTATTTGAGAGAGAGAGAAAAACATAAGTGGGGGGGGGTCAGCTTGAGCAGCAGAGGGAAAAGCAGACTCCCCGTTAAGCAGGGAGGTCTGATGCGATACCTTGCTCTATTCCAGCACCCTGAGATCATGAACTCAGCCAAAGGCAGGTTCTTAACAAACTGAGAAACCAAGCACCACTTAAATGCTCAATTTTAAAGTCTTAAGCCTTTGCTTAGGTAGGAAATTTTTTAATGTAACACTAGTTTGATTCTTCTGTAAATTTATTTAAAATTTGTCCTAAAGTAAAAACACCTATACTTGCAGGTGTCTAATGAAAAATGCCCTGGCTCTACATAGATCTGAGCTTAAGTCTCTGATCTCTTTGACACAATTTTGATCTAGTAGTCCCAATTATCAAATGCAAATGGTGATACCTACCTCTGTTTTTTTCTCGCAGGATTTATAAAGAAATCACAGGTATAAAAATATGTATGAAAATGTGTAGAATTCTTTGAAAGAGAATCTTTGCAAATAAAGTTAATTATGGTGTTTATTATTATTGGTCAAATAAGAAAATATAACTCCAACAGCAAATATTTATTTGATTTTTAGGTAATATTTTGCCTATTACTAAAAACAACATGATATTCATGAGCATGTTAGGACATTATATGAGAGAACATTCACATGAGAAGGAACAATATAGTATCATGTAAGGCTTTATTTCCATAATGCAGAGGGGTGGTTGAGAAGAGTGTGGACTCTGGAGGCAGACCACCTGAGCTGACCCCTGGTTCTATCATTTCTTAATTTTGGACCTTGGTTAAGTTTCATAACCTCTCTACATCTTAGTTTTCCATTTGTAAAATGGCAATGAATAATAATACCCACCTGGTAAGGTTTTTATAAGGATGACATGGGTTTGTGACAGTCACTGTTGGCTGCTTAACCCAACAACCTTCCTCAACATTCTTTTCCCTTCTCCTGCTCTACTACAAAGCCTGAAAAAGTGTAATACTTGACTTCTCAATCTCTCTTGCAACCTGGGATGCTAGGTGACAGTGTCAGCAGAGGAAACAAAAGCAAAAATCTGTTGAAGATTTTGGAAGGCTTTGTCTTCCCTGATAAAAGGGGACGGAAGTGACTAGGACCATCTTTTCCTTCCATTCTCTGGCTTTCAACACAAACAAACTGCTTGGAGCTGACAGAGATATCTTACAACTATGAGGACAAGGCCAAAAGAATGGAATAAATGCTGCCAGAAACCACAGCCACTGAATCAATGCCAGTTGCCAGATTCCTTTTAACATGAGAAAAATGAACTGTGTGTTTTTAAACTACTGATATTGAATATCGTCACTTATAGCTAAATGTATTCCCAACTAGAAAAAAAAAGTATTCCTAACTGATAGAGAATTAACACATGTAAAATGCTTGGCATATTCTTAGCCATCGTAAATATTCAACATTTTAGAAGTTTTATTTTGCAGTTAATCACATGATATAAATTGTCCACTTGTGATATGTATTTGGTTTGTGTGTCTTGTCTTACAATTTCAATATAGAGCTGTAATATTATTTAAAATTCATTGCACTTTTAAATACATGAAAAATTTGATTGTTTCTTATAGCAATTAATCTAAAAGCACACTTTCTGCTATCTAAATTATTAGGAGCCCATTATATTTGTTGAGCTCTTCTTACTGTTCATCAGTATGTTACGAATTTAAAGATGCTCTTAAGTTTTGGAAAAGTTGGCTCTGCAATTTCATAACTAGCTAGCTACCTTTTAATTCCTTTAACAAAAAACTAGTAATTTTTTGCAGGTTTTTGATGCGAAAATATTCAGGCATTTATGACCTTCTACTATTTCCCAGAAGTCTACATCCATAATGTTTTGTTTGAAGTAAGGGTTACAGTACTCATAAGACACTCTCTTACACAATGCCTATCTGTAATACAGTAGCTTTATAAATATACATTAAAAATCTTAGAAGAAAAAACAAAATTACAAGTAAAAATTTTTTTTAAATGTGCAAAGTTTGTCTTTACGAGTGAAGTAAATACTGGAGTAAATTTCCTAGTTAATATAAATAAGAAATAGATACAAAATTGAAAACAATTATTTCAGGAAACTGATAATTCAGTAGTGAACCTCTATCTAACTCTCTACTTAACACCCCATTTTAGAATTGATTAGCACTCTATATTATGAAGTTCAGAGTGATACTCTTGATTTCAATAGACACCCACACCTACACACACACATATCCCTGCTTTTCCACCCATTTTCTGTCGTTACTCTCATTTTTCCCATTTCTCCATTCAATCATCACTCACTCAATTTTTCAGGACTAAATTTGGAGACCAATCCTGACCCCATCTTTCTTTTTCAGCTCACTTTCCATCTCCCTGCTACGTCCACAAAACCTTGTATCTAACATCAGGCCACCTAAAAAGATAACTGTTCTAGATCCAGCCTCCCATATCCTTCTACAATCATTTTCAAACATGGGCTACATATCAGAATATTTGAAGAAATAAACATGACACAAACAAACATTTTCATTAACCATTACTTCTTTGTATTATACTGGTTAATGCTTTTTTATCCTTTCCTGATGATTATTTTCTTCTTTGTTTAAGGATGTGTTTTGTTCTTAGATCTAACCATATTCCTTAAGGAAGAAAATAGATCCAGATGAAGATCCATTCCTGTTTTATTTATTTTTTTTAAGATTTTATTTATTTATTTGACAGAGATCACAAGTAGGCAGAGAGGCAGGCAGAGAAGAGAGGAAGGGAAGCAGGCTCCCCAATGAGCAGAGAGCCCGATGTGGGGCTCGATCCCAGGACCCCGGGATCATGACCTGAACTGAAGGCAGAGGCTTTAACCCACTGAGCCACTCACGTGCCCCTCCATTCCTGTTTTAATAGCTTAACTTAAGCATTCTGGTTTTTTTTTTTTTAATATTTTTCTACTGGATATAGATAGCTGCTCTAGATCCAGTCCCTGACATCTTTTTTCCACAACATTTTCCCTCCCTGGCTACATATTAAAATCACCAGAGGAGCCTTAAGAAATACCAGCTCCTGGACCCTGTTCCCAGAGATCCTTATATAATTGGTTTAGATCGGGTCTGGCTACAATCACCTCCAGAGGATTCTAATGTACAGGTAGGGTTAAGGACTGAAAATGTTGTAACAAACTGGTATTCCTGATTCAATTCTTGTCCTCCTATTTACTTTTCTCTTTGTAGCCAGAATAACATTTTAAAATGGAAAATCAAAGGGCAGCTGAGTGGCTCAGTCAGTTAAGCTTCAGACTCTTGGTTTTGGTTCAGGTCATAATCTCATGGGTCATGGGCTGAGCCCCACTTCAGGCTCTGAGCTCAGTGAGGGATCTGCTTGAAAAAATTCTATCTCTCCCTATGCCCCTCCCTCGGCTTGCTCTAAGTAAATAAATAAATCTTTTTTAAAAAATGGAAAATCAGGGGCACCTGGGTGGTTCAGTTAGTTAAGCAGTTGCCTTTGGCTCCGGTCATGATTGCAGGGTCCTAGAATTGAGCCCAGCATCAGGTTCCCCGCTCAGCAGAGAGCCTGCTTCTCCCTCTCCCTGCCACTCTGCTTACTTGTGCTCTCTCTGTCAAATAAATAAATCTTTAAAAAAATGGAAAATCAAATCTTTATAACTTCCTATACACTAAGAAGAACACTTCATAGAGGTCTTCCCTGAAATCCCATTTTTAAACTTCCAATTGCTTCCATTACTCTCTATCTCCTTCACCTGGTTAATTTTTCTTCATAGAATTTATAATTTCTTAATATTTATTTATATATTTGTTTGTCTTAATACAGTCTAAACATTTGGAAATTAAGGATTTAACCTGTCTTCCTTGCAACTTCATCCTCTATGCCTAGAATATATGTAAGTATTTATGGAATCACTTAATACCATATAATAATTTTTAAATATGCCTATCTCTCCCCTTGACTGTCTTGTGAATTTTAATAATGAAACATGAATTTTGATGATGAAAAAAATGTATTTGCCATTTTTATTCCTCCAAAATTACCCTTAAAAGAGGCAGTTAACCCAACTGGATCACAGACAAAATTAAGAATTAGGGATCCCAACACGTATCACCATATCACAGGTTTAAGAATTAGGGATACCACACATCTGACCATAGAAAATAAGCAAGAAGTATTTTTAAAATGTGGTAACATTAAATTTAAAACAAGTTCCTCACAAAATACAGCATCATCATGTGTAATGGTATAATACAAAGAATTCTATTAGCTAATCATCACTCATGTCTAAGTCAAAGCTTAAAAGTTAAACAACAAACAAACTAAAAATGCCCAGGAACTAAGGAGAACCTAAATTTGAGTAACTTTTATTTCTCGGATCTAGCTGGTTTCTTGCCCGCTTTGTTTTACCAGTCTCCTGTTATCATTGAACCAAGCAGAACACTGCAGTCATTAACAATGTGAGTAGGTGGCTTTCTGACCCACTCCAGGAAGTCACCCTGGGGGAATTCCCAAATCACTTCAGACAAAACTAAATCACTGATTTCTTATCTGTCCAGGAATGAAGCCTGTGATTAACCTGTAAATGAGTCAACATTTATTCCGAGTCTGATTTATTAGTCAGATGAAATCAGCTTGGGAAAGGAGCACTACAGTGTGAAAGTGAAAACCCATGGCCAAAACGTGTAACCCCTCAAGGCGAGAGTGCTGCTGTGGGCATCACTTTCCCACTCTGAAGCCAGAGAGCCTAGTGTGAATTCTGATCATCCCACTTAGCAGCTGCATGATCGTGGGTGGCTTATATAAACTTTCTACACTTTAGTTTCCTCAACTGTAAAATAGACATAGTGTATAATGTGTCTTTAAAATAATACATACCTCAAAAAGTTACAGTGAGGATTATGTGAATTAAGGGCTATAAAATGTTTAGATGAGTGTCAGGGCACAGGGAAGTGCTATATCAGTATTGGATAGCAATTAATGACTAAAAGCATGGACTGCAGAGCTTTTTCCTGAGTTAGAATCCCAGTCCTGCCAGGTAGATGACCTTGAGAAGATGACTTTGCCTCTCTATGCCTCCATTTCCCCTTCTGTAAAACTGAGATAGTATGTACCTCAATAGGGCTATGACTTTGTATAAGTAAAGCCCTTAGAACAGTGACTGGCATAAAGGAAGTACAATAAAATGAATTTATTATCATTATTGTTATTATTGCTGTTATCTTTAGGCTACAATTCAGTGTAAGATTTTTGAGACATTAAATTCTTCCTGATCTTCTACTTCTAAGATTATTCTCAGTCTCCTTTGTTACTTCGTTTTCTTTGGTGACTTCCCAAAAGAACAGTCATTCTCTAAGAATATATTCCTGGTCCTTTGATCATCTCATCCTATCCCTTCTCCTGTTACAATACCATCGCTCTAATATGTCCATTATTGCCTCTTAGGAAGATGATTTCTAAGGCTGATAGTGTAGGCCTCTCTAGGGAGCTCCTGACCTTATCTGGACATGGATATTCCTCAGGTATTTCAGACTTTCTCTGTGCACAACAAAACTTATCTGTTTCCTCAAAAAATTTTCTTCTTCCTGATTTCTTACATCAGCTTTGACTTCTCTCTCCCCCTCATCTTTCATACACAGTCCCTGAATACTATTGATTCCAATTCATGAAAAATTTTGAATGCATCCTCTCCTCTCCATTTTTCCTGTCCTTCTCCAGTTCACAATTACAGTAACCTTCTTTTTCTTCTTAAAGATTTGTTTATTTTGCAGGGAGGGGGAGCAGAGAGAGAGAGAGAGAGGAATCTCACACAGACTCTACACTGAGCGTGGAGCCTAAAACAGGGCTCAATCCCACAACCCTGAGATCATGACCTAAGCCAAAGCCAAGAGCTGGATGCTTAACCAACTGACACCCAGTTGCCCTACAATTATAGTAATCTTCCAGTGGATCCTGCCACCTTCTGAAACAACCTTCTGAAATCAACACCACACATTATTCAACATAAAAAGGTAACAAAATGTAGAACATGCCACAATATAGTTCTGGAAAACATAATGCTAAGTGATATGTACAGTGTACTGGATTAAATAGTGCCCCCCACAAATTAATGGTCACTTGGAACCTGTGAACGTGATCTTATTTGGAAATTGGAAATAGGAACTTTGCAGATAGAGGTAATCAAATTAAGATGAGGAATTAGAGACAGCCCTAAATCCAATATTACTTATAAGAAGAAGAAAATTTAGACAACACAGACTTGCAGAGACATAGACATATGGAGGAGAAAGCCTCGTAAATATAAAGACAGAGATTAAAGTGCATCTTGGAGTCAAGGACAACCAAAGATTGCCAGCAGGCAACCACCAGTAGTTATGAGGATGTGAGGAAGGATCATCTTCTAGAATCATCACAGAAAGCATGGTGATGGTAACACCTTGATTCCAGACTTCTAGCCTCTAGAATGGTGAGAAAATAAATTTCTGTTGTTATAACCCACCTAGTTTATTGTAATTTGTTATTGTAGTTCTAGGAAACTAATATATATGGTATGGATATCACATTTTGTTTATCCATTCATCAGTTGATGGACATTTGAGTTGTTTCCACTTTTGGCCAACAGGAATAATGTACTATGATCATTTGTGTTCATGATCCATTTTGAGTTAATTTTAATAGAAGACATGAAGGTTAGATAGGTTCATTTTTTAAAAAACTTACAGATATTCAGTTGATTCAGCATCATCTGTTGAAGATGTTAAGGAAGAACTTTAACTGGATTGTTCTTGCACCTTGGTAAAAAATCACATGGTCTTACTTGTGTGGGTGTATTTCTAGCTTCTCTTTTCTGTTCCATCAATCTATGTGTCTATCCCTTCTTCAATACCACACAGTCCTGATTACTGTAACTACACAGTAAGACTTAAAATCAAATTGAGAAATTCCCCCTACTTTATTCCTCTTTCTTAGAATTGTTTTAGCTATCTAGTTCCTTTGCCTTTCCACATAAATTCTGTAATTATCTTATCTATTGTCATGGTCTGTTTGGGCTGCTGTAACAGAATACCACAGACTGGATGACTTATAACTAAGAGAAATTTATTTCTCACCATTCTGGAGGCTGGGAAGTCCAAAATTAAGGTGCTAACAGATTCAACGTCTGGTGAGAGCTCACCTCCAGGTTCAGAGAGCATCTGGTTATGTCTTCACATGGTGGGAAGGGCAAGGGAACTCCTGGGGTCTCATAATTTTATAAAGGCACTCATCCCATTAATGAAATTCTGCCCTCATGACCCAATTATCTCCCAAAGTCCCCACCTTCAAATACCATCATTTTGGGGATTAGGTTTCATATATGAATTTTAGGGGAAAGGAAACACAAACACTCAATCTAAAGAATGTATATTTACCAAAAAATCTTGCTTTTAAAAATCAACATGCGTATTATTATTTGTAATCAATATGTGTACACAATAACAATATGGTTATAATTCCCAAATTTGTATCTCTAAGACAAGTCTTTCTCCTGAGCTCCATACTTGAACATCGAACTACCCACTTGACAGCTACACTTCAGTGTTTCATTTTGAATATGTGAATTTGAGATGCTCAATTCATCTTCAGGTTTATCCTCTGGTCTTCCCCTATCATAGTAAATGGTACCACTAATTAGCCAAATGCTCAGACTAAAACCCTTCTTTACCAGAGTGTTCCTTAATTTTGCTTATGATGCAAAACAGTATGGTTGCCTTTGAAGTCTTACCTATCCACCTTAGTCTCAGGTCTGGGTACAAGCTTTTTCCTGCCTTCAAGCCCTGGTACTAGCCATTTCCTCTGCCAGGAAAGCTCTGCTTTCTCACTTTTTATGGCTGGCTCCTTGTCATTCAGAATTCTACTCAGATCTAACTACTTTATCTAAAATAGTAACAATAATAGTAGTAGCTAAAATTTATTTACATCTTACATTGAGACTAACCTTATGCCAAGTCCAATTCTTTATTTACTTTATTCAAACAATGCTATATGGCAGGTACATTTTACAGATTAGGAAAGTGAAACAGAAGAAAGGGGCTAAATTGCTAGAGGGCACACAGCTGATGGCAGTAATTGGTTTGGATGTGAAACTTAAGTGGTGTGATTCCAGAAACCCAGCACATTTATCTCCTTTGTGGCACCTCTAATTTGCAATAATCTTATTTATTTGTTTACTTGCTTATTGTCTTTTCTGGTTAAAATATGAGCTCCTTGAGGCAGCTTGTTTTATCTTTGATGTTGTCGCCCCAAACCTAATTGTGCCTGGTTGTACACAACAATTCATAACATTTACTGAAGGAATGCACTTAGAAAACACAAGGTGGGGCCGAAAATAACCAAACTATTTAAAATATTTATTTGTGAAAGTATCTGAAAGAAATAATTTCAAAATCTTACATTGGAGGTACTCTAAGGAAAAAAAAAAGTACTACAAAAACTTTCAAAGAATGGTGTACGTCTCTTTTCCTTCTAAATCATCTTGAGGGGGCCCCTGGGTGGCTCAGATCATGATCCCAGGATCCTGGGATGGAGCGGGCATGGGGTTCCCTGATCCACCGGGAGCTGTCTTCTCCCTCTGCCTGCTGCTCCCCCTGCTTGTGCTCCCTCTTTCTCTTTCTGTCAAATAAATAAAATGTTTTAAAACAATCATCTCGAGGGACACAAATGTGCCTTATTCCTTGATGGATCTAATTTTCTGTGGCAAAGATAACTAATGTGTTACCGTTTCATCCAGAAGTTAGATGCAGAAAAGCCAGTTTGAGGTCAGGCGGCTTTCATCTGGAGTTTGTATTATTTACTTGCTCTCTGAATGTTTAAATGATTTCTTTTTCCTAGCACTTTGATCCACTCTCTCCCCAACTCCCCCTTTGTTGGCTGACTTTTTCCTTTAGAGCATCCATAGTGTCTAGCTGGGAAAGTGTTTTGATGGTTTTAAGTTTTCATATCTAAGCTGAGATCTGAGGTCACATGATTATTAAAGGAAGAATTCTTCCTTTGGGATGGTATTTTCTGGGGATCCTTTGTCAGCTCCCATTTGACCGCTTTTTGAATGTAAGGCTAGCGCTCCTATCTGTATTCTGACCAAGAGTTGTCCCTTTCCCAGGGGTCACATGTTTGATAGGCTTTCCGAGGGAGCTGATGAAGGAGTTGAGGAGAAAGCCTAGTCTTACTTGGCATTTTAATACCCATTACGCTCCAATGAAAGTATGGCATTCCTTGAAAAGCAAAAACTTCATCAAACAAACAACCTAAAAAGAATGAGTAAGTCCTTGAAAAGAACCGGAAGCACTCACCAGAAGCATGGCTCCCAAGCCCTTTCAGCTGCTTCAGGTCCAAGGACCCTACCACGCTACGCAGGGTTGCACTGTTCTAGACCACAGTGGGAGTGGGTGAGGTCCATTACGCATGCCCACGCGCCTGCGCCTCAGGTACCAAGGCCTCGGCGCTCGCACACGCGCCTTCCCGCGCAACCGTGCGTGCTCCCCCAGTGCGCAGGCGTCAGGGGAGTGGGAGGTGCTGTTTTATTAGAGAGAGGTTGGCGGGCATGGCGACGGGGGCACTACGTGGGCTGGCAGTGGCCGGTGGAGGCGAGAGTAGCGAGAGCGAGGATGACGGCTGGGAGATTGGTTATCTCGACCGGGCGGTTCAGGTAGCCCAGGAGGCCTTTTTTTTTTTTTTTTTTTTAACCACACCTGGATCAGGAACCTCCTGGCCTTTGAAGGCCTGACTTCATGAAACTTCTTGCTTTCCTGTGCTTCCCTAGTGGAAATACAGGCTTCTAGACTCCCAACAAACCCTGAGTTTTTCTGTTTCCTATTGTGTTTTCCCCACCAAATGTGCTTCTTTAGGTCGTGGATGCAGCGCTTCACTTGGGTTTGGACCCATAGCATTACCCATTCTCTTTGAAGATAATTTTAGACATGAATTCCTTATGAGATTTGTATGTTGCACCCCCCCCACACACACACCGCCCAATAAGATGATGGACCTGAAGCCAATCATTGTTTCCTGATGGAGTGGAAATGAAAATATGTATAACAGGGTTTTTTTTTAACTTTCTCCTTTTTTAGAAATTAAAAGGGCCATTACTCCCCGAAGAAAAGAATGAAACATTTAAAAAAGCATTGACCACAGGAGATATTTCATTGGTCAAGGAGCTCCTAGATTCTGGTGAGAGATAAGGGATAGTTTCAACCTAACAGTTGTCTACATTTCTGAGGGTTCTTTATTTTAAAGGGTTTGGGTTGCTTTGAAAGCACAATGAATGTTAATGTATCAAGTATTCTATATACCTTACCTGACTCTGAGTTCTCTTTGCCTTTCTTCTTCTACTCTCAAATTTGGAATTCCACCCTGTTGCTTCCAGCAGTTCTACCTCCTTTAAGAAGCCTGTTCTGATGAATACTACCCCACTCCAGTAATTCTTACACATTTTTCTCAGCATTTGCTGTCTATAATATTATTACGTTTCTCCAGAATTGTTTCTAGTTATGTGTGTTTTGGCTATGTTCTTTCCTTGTACTAGGTGTCTGTGTAATGGGGCCTGAGATAGGAATCACAATATGTGGATATCTGTTCCAGCTTTATTGCCTACTCATTGTAGTTTCTTGGGAAAGCCATTTAAACTTCCAGAGCATCATTTTCTTTATGTAAAATGTCATAATTCTGTTCAGGGTCATGTAACATTTTTCTGTGATCAAATTAAATATTAATTTTTTGGAATTATCTGATGTAGGAGTGTGTGTTGTTGATAATAATGATTGAAATTATCCAAAGGAGTAATAGGCATTTACTATCTACTTGTAAATCAAAAACATTCACACAGAATAGATAAATGAGATTGTATATAGCAAAATGTTTTTCTTTTATGCTAGAGACATTGCATGGTTTAGTGCAAAAAGGAATCATTTTGGAGACAGTACAGTTCTGGGCTTGATTACTAACCCTGCCATCTGATGGCTCTGTTATCTTGACCCAAGTTACCAAACCTTCCTACACTTTAATTTCCTCCTTTTAAAAATGGGAATGCATGATATTAAGAGGTTTGGGGTGTATTAAAATGAAAAAATACATAGTGGGACGCCTGGGTGGCTCAGTTGGTTGAGCAGCTGCCTTCGGTCGGGTCATGATCCCAGCGTCCTGGGATCGAGTTCCACATCGGGCTCCTTGCTCGGCGGTGAGCCTGCTTCTCCCTCTGCCTCTGCCTGCCACTCTGTCTGCCTGTGCTCGCTCCTGTGCTCTCTATCTGACAAATAAATAAATAAAATCTTTAAAAAAAAATGAAAAAATACATAAAGATCTAAAACATACAGACATTATGTAAATATTAGCTGTTGTAATAAAAGAAGGTTCTGTGTGACTTTGTAGACAATGGAACTTGTAATTGAAGTTTGAAATTGAAGAATGAAACGAAATAAAATTTGAATAATTGAAACAGGCTTAATACCTAATATGAACACGTGCAGGAGTGTGCATAGTGCTGGGTGGGATGGAATAGTTAAAAATTTGTTTTAGAAAAGAGAATTTACCGTGGGGCTTGAGTTTGTAGTAGGACTAAGTGCAGTGAAATGATGAGTTTCCTGACAGAGTAGGACTTGAAAAGACCTACTGGAAAAGTAGATATTTAGTCAAGCCTTTAAAAATTTTTTAATTACAAACATTTTAAAAATTCATTTTCAAAGGCCAATAATAAAAATATAGCTGAAATAGAAAGATACCTTTGTTCCCACTTTCTCCCCCAGTATCCCTGAAGTCTTACTTCTACAGGTAATTCTTAATTTAGTGTTTCCTAGGTTACTTCCAGATGTCATTATTTCACACTTTAAAAAATATTTTGTTTTTTGCCTTCCAAAGTTATTCTTGGTTTTGATACATATTTCTGCACCAGTTGAGAAGTTTGATAAAAAAAGAAAGTTCCCTTTGAGTCAGTCACTTCTAACAGTGCAGGGATGTCTCCAGTCTTTCTGTTAATATGTTCAGTTTTCTTTAAATTACTAAATATTTCAGATATTCTAAAAGGTAGAGCAGTTTCTCTCCTTACCCCTGGAGATACCACTCTGCTGTACTTGGTATTTATCATTCCTGTGCATGTCCTTCTATTTTTATTAGGTATGTATGTATGTACCCCCAAACCATGGATCCTTTTTTTTTTTTTAGATTTTATTTATTTATTTATTTATTTATTTGTTAGAGAGAGAGAGAGAGAGAGAGAGCACAGGCAGTGAGGCAGGCAGAGGCAGAGGGAGAAGCAGGCTCCCTGCTGAGCAAGGAGCCCGATGTGGGACTCGATCCCAGGACGCTGGGATCATGACCTGAGCCGAAGGCAGCCGCTTAACCAACTGAGCCACCCAGGCGTCCCACCATGGATCCTTTTAAACCTAGACCATTATTACCAAGAAATTCCCTTTTGTTAAAAATTATATGGTATATGTTACTGTCCACAGTATTTTAAGCATATGAAAGTGACAGTGATTTTTGTTTTTGTGGGAGAGGCTGTTAAAAACTTGCATTTTGTCTTGACAGGCATTAGTGTAGATTCCAGCTTTCGGTATGGATGGACTCCTCTTATGTATGCTGCTAGTGTTTCCAATGTAGAGCTGGTTCGGGTCCTTTTGGACAGAGGTGCTAATGCAAGCTTTGATAAAGGTAAGGTGTTTTAAACATTTAAAATATGTGAGTATTTACTTCGTAGGTATCTCTGTTTAGAAGCCTAATTATAATCTGTTTGGGGGTTTATATATTCACTTTAAAATAAATCTTTGTCCTCACACAAAAAATAATAAGGTAAGATGTTGAGTTAGCCCAACTGATTATGTTTACTGTGATTTCCTTGATTCCCAAGCAGCTATTGTGCAAAATGAAAAAAATTAAAGCCATTTAAAAAACAAACCTTCCTATGAGTTATATTATGTAATTAAGACACAAAATCAAATTAAAAATCATAGTCTCTTTTTTGGAAAAATTCTCTTTCCAAGAAGGTAGATTCCATTTATATTATCTTAATAACTGCCTATATTTTTATATACCTTTAATTTCTGTGCTAGAGGGTTTGGTTATTTTTTTTTTTTTTTTAAAGATTTTATTTTTTTATTTATTTGACAGAGATCACAAGTAGGCAGAGAGGCAGGCAGAGAGAGAGAGGAAGGGAAGCAGGCTCCCCGCCAAGCAGAGAGCCCGATGCGGGGCTCGATCCCAGGACCCTGGGATCATGACCTGAGCCAAAGGCAGTGGCTTTAACCACTGAGCCACCCAGGCGCCCCGGTTATTTTATTTTTATTTTAAGATTTTATTTTTTTATTTGATAGAGATCACAAGTAGGCAGAGAGGCAGGCAGAGAGAGAAGGAAGCAGGCTCCCTGCTGAGCAGAGAGCCCGATGTGGGGCTCGATCCCAGGACCCTGGGATCATAACCTGAACCGAAGGCAGAGGCCCCAACCCACTGAGCCACCCAGGTGCCCCGGTTTGGTTATTTTTTAAAGGAAAAATGCATTGAAAGAAAACAAAAAGCTAATAATTTTGTAAAAAATTACTTGAAAATCAGTCTTTAGAATTTAAAACTCAACTCTGACTTATATCACCTAAGGTTGTTTCAAAGATAGCTTATTATAAATCCATATGTTTCTTTGTTATTATATAATTTCTACTCCATACTGTTTTGGATGCTTTCATAAAAATAAGAGTATATGTGCAAATCCCATTTAATTATTATATTGAATTATTGTTTACTTATTTTTAATGTGTTTTTAATAGGCAGTTAAATTCATTTCATAATTCAGATATTGATATCACTTTAGAATTAATTTTTACATTTACTTTATACCTACATTAGATGTTTGTAAAACTATTTCTAGTCTGTTTTCTCATCTATGTATATTATATAACTTCCCATCTTATCAATAGTTTTATGTTTAATCTGTTTCTGTGATAGGTTTTTCTTATTATTATGTCATTTTAAAATATTACCCAATGAAAACTGGACTTAGGAATGAGATTTCTGAAAGTATATAAAATATTCTCAAAAAATTAATAGTTATCTTTTTTTTTTTTCTCTAAAGATTTTATTTATTTACTTGACTGCCAGAGATCACAAGTAGGCAGAGAGGTAGGCAGAGAGAGAGGGAGAAGCAGGCTCCCCGCGGAGCAGAGAGCCCAATGCCGGGCTTGATCCCAGGACCCTGGGATCATGACCTGAGCCGAAGGCAGAGGCTTTAACCCACTGAGCCACCCAGGTGCCCCTAATAGTTTTCTTAACTATAGAGAACAAATTAATGGTTACGAGAGGAGAGATGGATATGGGGATGGGTGAAATAGGGGAAGGGGATTAAGGAGTGCACTTGTGATGAGCACTGAGTATTGTATGGAAATGATAAATCACTATAATGTACACCTGAAACTGATATAGCACTATATGTTAACCAGCTAGAATTTAATTAAAAACTTAAAAAAATGAAGTTTTCTTTCTCTGATTTTTGTAATCAGAGGAATACTTATAATTATAAAACAGTTTACATTGTTCTCAGCATGTTGACAGAAATTCTTTTATGTATTCAACATTAGCCTCATCAGGTAAAGAGGGCAGCTTCCTAACTATAAAATAGATCTATAAAATAAAATATCTCATAAAATGAGATATTAAGGTATCACTGGAGTCACAGTTTATCAGTAGCAGAACTGGGATTAGAATCTTCATACTTGATCAGTATTAAATCTTATGTAAACCATAGCTGCCATGACCTATTTTGAATTCCCCAATTCTTATCTGAAAAGTGTTTTTATTTTTTTTATCTGTGATTTCTTCTGGTGCCATAGCGACCAAGGGGAGAAGTTTTTAGGGAACAGGGTGAGCTCAGAGAGACCCAGTAGAAAAGGACCAAAAAGAAACCAGGGGATATGGCATTTGGCTCATTTTCAGTTGGATGGTTTGGATAAAAACCAAAATTTCACTGAGATGTTAAATGAATGAGAAATAAAGAAGTGAAATCAGAGAATATCAATTACTGTTTTTGTTTTTTTTTAATATTCCTTTTTTTATTTCGTTTTTTTTTTTTAAGATTTTATTTATGTATCAGAGAGAGAGAGAGAGCACAAGCAGGGGAGCAGGAGAGGGAGAAGCAAGCTCCCCACTGAACAGGGAGCCCAACGTGGGGCTCTATCCCAGGGCCCTGGGATCATGACCTGAGCCTAAGGCAGATGCTTAACTGACTGAGCCACCCAGACGCTCATCAATTATTGTTTTTCAACCACAACTTCAGCAAAGCAAATTTTAATCAACCAAAGGCTGTTCAACTCCAGGCAGTATCTCTACACAGCATTTATATTCTTAACCACTTTCCTATTTTCTTAAAGGAAGGGGAGGGGTGCCTGGATGGCTCAGTCACTAAGCGTCTGCCTTGGTCTCAGGTCATGATTCCAGGGTCCTAGGATTGAGCCCCACATCAGGCTCCCTGCTCAGAGGGAAGACTGCTTCTCCCTCTCCCACTCACCCTGCTTGTGTTCCTGCTCTGTTTCTCTCTCTGTCAAATAAATAAATAAAATCTTTTAAAAAGGGGGGGGGAACAAAGAAGAAAAATTAAGAAATGAATTATAGATATATAAACATATTTTGGATATATAGATACATTTTGAAGATTCAGGCAGTTCACCCCTAATCTCATTTCTTGGTGAAGGAAGACAAATGTATCTACCAAGAGTAAGAGATTTGGGAATACAATATAAATTTTTTTTTTAAAGATTTTATTTATTTGTTATATAGAGAGAGCGAGCACAGGCAGACAGAGTGGTAGGCAGAGGGAGAAGCAGGCTCCCTGGCGAGCAAGGAGCCCAATGTGGGACTCGATCCCAGGACGCCAGGATCATGACCTGAGCTGAAGAAAGCTGCTTAACCAACTGAGCCACCCAGGCGTCCCCAATATAAAATTTTAAGAGTACAATAAATATTTAGAATCTTCTGAAAAAAGAAGTCAGCTTCACTTCTTAATGTGTGTGGGTGGTTTCCTCACTTTTCACTACAGATAAGCAGACTATTTTGATAACTGCATGTTCTGCACGTGGCTCAGAGGAACAGATCTTAAAGTGTGTAGAGCTACTACTTTCAAGAAATGCTGATCCAAATGTTGCTTGTAGGTAAGAACCTTATTATCTATTAAAAACGATGGATATTTTTCTTTGATTATCAGCCCATTAAACATTTGATACCATGATTTCTTAAAAAATCATAAACAGTGTGTTTACTTGGCCATATAGTTGAGGAATTAAAGTAGGTCATAAGGTCATGGTTCCAACTTATAAGAGTATCAGAGGAAGGGCATATCATGAAAGTAGTCTTTCAACTTTTAA
This sequence comes from Taxidea taxus jeffersonii, assembly GCA_003697995.1. Lineage (NCBI taxonomy): Eukaryota > Metazoa > Chordata > Mammalia > Carnivora > Mustelidae > Taxidea > Taxidea taxus. The sequence continues at coordinate 142,169 of ML105227.1, forward strand.
TTTTTAGAGGAATGTTCTAATTTGAAATGAGAGGGAAAGGAAGACAAACTATCATTTCTTATGAATCATACACTCAAAAGAATGATTAAGGTATAATAGTAAAACCTCTTAGTGTTCTCTTTGTGTAACATTTACTTGCTAAACAATTCTACACAAATACTAAGAATTCTAAAATAATATATTGAAAGGTTTTCATTTTCCTAAGGCTTTTCCAAATATGTTATATCATATAGGTAATAGTGTCTAGATGCATAGAAAATGTTGGATCTGTTGAAATGTCAGTAATTTAAAAAATGAATCAGCTTAAAATTTCTATAATTGACTTCTTAATCTGGCTCTGCTGTTTTATTTAATCTTTTATTTAATCCTCAAAATTAATAGAGTAGGAACTAGGCTATCCAACTGAACTATGTCTAGCATGAATAGAGTTATTATTCATAATTCATTAAAATAATAATGCTCTAATGCCTGATATATAGAAATAACTATACTTGACTTTAGAAGGTTTTTAAAGTAATGTCTGGAAACATCTTCGATTGTCACACCTGGGAGATTCTGCTGGCTTAGAGTATGCTACTGGCTTAATGGGTGGAGGCCAGGGATGTTGCTAAACATCCACAGTACATAGGACAGCCTTGCAAAACAAAGAAGTACCCATCCCAAATATCATAGTGCCCGGGTTGAGAAACTGGTGTGAGAAAAGTAGGGACTTACAGAGTGGATAATCAATATTTAACAAATAGATTTTTTAAAGATCTGGAAAGACTACCTGCAAATTTTTAGCAAATCAATTCATAGGAACTTTTATTCTATCACATATGGTATAATCCCTAGTTAGGTATCTAACTTTCAGATTTGGCTGTACTTGGAATTGGGAACTCCAAGACATCTAACTGAAGTAAGCCTCAATGGGTACTATAATTTTTACCTTCAGAAGTGGCTTATGATAAGATTTGCCATTCTGGGTTCAGTGGGAAATTGCTTTTTGCTGGTGCTCTTTTTTTTTTTTTTTATTGCTTCTGTACTGTATTACAAAAAGCAAAATCTTTACCCTTCCAATTACTTATTATGTTGTAAGCACACTGAAAGAAAAGTCAAGCAAGCCATTGTCATAGGTTCTAGACTATTCTGCTTCCATAAGAACTAGAAGATATCTTCTAGATATACAGGGTATATTTAGGAAAAAAATTAATCCATTTGAATTAAGATAATAGATGGTTAGCATCTCAAGCTAAAGCTATAAGGCAGACACATAATTTCAAAACTGAAAACCCTAGAAAAACTGATGAATCTGAAAGAACATAAAATTTGAAATGATATGTGCTCAACTAAAATAAAGAGAACTTTACAGCAATCTGTATCTAACAAATGTGAGGGGCGCCTGGGTGGCTCAGTGGGTTAAAGCCTCTGCCTTCAGCTCAGGTCATGATCCCAGGGTCCTGGGATCAAGCCCCACATTGGGCTCTCTGCTCAGCGAGGAGCCTGCTTCCCACTCTCTCTCTCTCTGCCTGCCTCTCTGCCTACTTGTGATGTCTCTCTGTCAAATAAATAAAATCTTAAAAATAAATAAATAAATAACAAATGTGAGAAATATCTGAAAAACTATTCAGCTGTTTTTAAGCATAAAGTAGTGCAATAATTGAACTGTGTTTTCTTGTAGAAAATTAACATCTTGATAGAGCTGAAAAGAATAACTCATGGGAAATAGTGCTCTTAGGCTGCAAATTTTATAAGAAGGATAGCATTACCAGACAGATGGGGATAGCCTGGTGTCAATGTAAAAAGGAAAAAAATTTCAGGACCTAGGGAAAGTGCAGTAAGACTTGGTGAGAATTTCATAGATAATTCATTAGCAACAACAAAAATCAAAACCTGTTAGGAGACTGGGAATTTTAGTTTGAATCCTTTTTCTCTCGCCTCTTTTCTTTTTTGAAAAATTTTTTATGGTATTAAAGTATATGTAACATAAAACTTGACATTTTAACCATTTTCAGTGTATAATTTAGTGTGTTTTTCTACTATAAATTTGTGCCAGGCACCTGAAGTTTGCAGTCTTTTTGAGCATTGCTCACTTTTCTGGCCTGAGATCTCAGTTAAGCTAAATAGAGACCAGCAGCTTGTATCTGTTCTTCAGATACCTGTGACTATCTGCTTCTTTGTTTTACCTACTGAGTTGTTTTTTGGGAAATCATGTTTGATGTTTGTTGCTGTTTGTTTTGCTAAAGCAGCAAACGTGTTTACATAAGTGTCCTGAAGATTATTATCACTAAATGCTTTATATTCTGCTTTTCTTTTACCACTCTAGCCATTCTGGTTCATGATTATGGTGAACATATAATAATATTCAAATGTATTAAAGATTATTTGAAAAAGCAACTCTCAGATGCTTTAAAATTTTAGGTTGCTTTCTAATATTGTATGTAAGTAGACTTTAGAATCTACTAATACGGGGGTACCTAGGTGGCTCAGTTGGTAAAGCATCTGCCTTCAACTCAGTTTATGATTCTGGGGTCCTGGGATCAAGCCCCACGTTGGGCTCCCTGCTCAGTGGGGAACCTGCTTCTCTCTCTCCCTCTGCTGCTCCTTCTGCTTATGCTCTCTTGCTATTTCTCTCTCTCTCAAATAAATAAATAAAATATTAAAAAAATAAAATCTACCATTTGATTCCTAGGTGTCAGTGTTTTTTGAGAAATTTTCTTAGTTTCTTCCAGCATCTCCAACATTTCTTCTGTTTCATCTTGAAAATGGCCAGTGAAAAAAAAATCCAACACTTTAAGATGGTATCATTAAGGTGTCTTTATCTCCTACATCAAGCATCATTATGACAAACATTTTCTAAATTTTGGATTAATGTCTCAGTTCTAAAAATGTCTCATTCATTATCTCTTCAAATATTACCTCTGCTGTGTTCTTTCCTCTTTCTGAGTCTCTGATGGTATCTGTTAGACCTCATCTCTCTCTTTTTCCCCCCATCTCTTTGTTTCACTGTGTCACATTCTGGATAATAGTTTTCAGTCTGCCTTCTCAGTCACTGAATCTCACTTCTAACTTACTGCTTTTAATTTATTGTTAAACTCATTGATTGAGTTCATAATTTCAGTTTGATTCTTTATAAAACCAGCAGTGTCACTTTTTTAAAGACTTATTTGAGAGAGCAAGCATGTGCACACATGCGTGCGTGCACAGAGGGAGAGGGGAGAGAGAATCCTAAGTGGACTCCAGGCTGGGTGTGGTGCTGGTCACAGGTCTTGATCCCAGGACTCTGAGATCTCAACCTGAGCTGAAACCAAGAATAGGACACTCAGCTGACTATGTCACCTAGCTGTCCCAGCAATGTCACTTTTTATAGCTCTTTGTTCCCTGAAAACATTTTCAAGCTCTAAATTGGAATTTCTTTAATATGGGCAGTTGACCCCTGAACAATGCAGGGGTTAGGAGGTTGGTACCCCCCGTAAGGTGAAAATCTGCATATAACTTTTGATTCCCCCAATAGTTAACTACTTCTGTTGAGCAGAAACCTTATCAATAGCATAAATAGTCAATTAACACATATTTTTATGTTATATGTATTATATACTGTATTCTTACAATGAAGTAAGCTAGAAAAAAGAAAATGTTAAGAAAATCAGGAGAAAGAGAAACTATAGTACTAGACCATATATTTTTTAGAAGATTTTATTTATTTACTGAGAGAGAGAGAAAGAGAATATGTATGGGGGAGGGACACAGAGAGAGGGAGGGAAAGACTCTCCAGCAGATACGATGCTGAGCATGGAACCCAATTTGGGGCTGGGTCCCAATCCTGAGATCATGACCTAAGCTGAAATCAAGAGTTGGACGCTTAATCAACTGAGCCACCCAGATGCCCCTGTACTGTACTATATTTATTGAAAAAAATTTGTGTATAAATGGATCTATGCAGTTCAAACCCATGTTGTTCAAGGGTCAACTGTAGTCTAGAAATAACAGTAGTAATATCTGAAATCTTGGTGGATTTGTTTCTGTTAGCAGTAGCTTCTCACACTTCTGACTCATGACTGGGTGCTAGTCATTAGAGTTTAAAACTTGTCAGAATAACATGACGCCATCAGGTGGAATTTATGTGTTTCTAAAAGGTGCCTTGAGTACTATCAGTCCAGCAATCATGTAACCTAACTAAGTTCAGAGGTTATTCCCTGGATTATTTGGTGATGTATACCAAGAAAGCTAGTTTATTTCTGGTGTAGCCTTTTTTTTTAAGGTTTTATTTATTTATTTGACAGATCACAAGTAGGCAGAGAGGCAGTCAGAAAAAGAAGGGGAAAAAAAAAAAAAGAAGGGGAAGCAGGCTCCCTGCTGAGTAGAGAGCCCAATTCGGGACTCGATCCCAGGACCCTGAGATCATGACCTGAGCCAAAGGTAGAGGCTTTAACCCACTGAGCCACCCAGGTGCCTCTATTTCTGGTGTAGCCTTACCCTGAAGGTGTAACCCTTAGAGTCCCAGCTTAATGTATATTGAGTATGATTTAGTAAACTTTCTAGTTTGTATAGGCCCAGAACTTTGAATTTTGTTCCTCTTTGTGTTCACTGCCTCCAAAGCCACAGCTCCTTTTTTCAGTGGCTTCTTCTGGACTGGCCAATGCCTTAAAGGCAAAAGCAACCACAAATGCCAAGTTTGTTTTCCTCTTTGGAGTTTTGCCATCTAGATTTTGGTTTACTGGTTCTTCAATATTTTATTAGTCCTTCAGTTTTTAAGAAATAAAAATAAAATTTCATTTAGTTGTTTTAGATGCCTTCACAATTTTGATACAAATTAGCTTGCCATTAATAGAAGTAGAAACCTGCATCTTCTAAATGTTTTCATTGTTTTTTACTTATAGATCTTTTGTTAGCTCTTTAATTCCTTGCATTCTATGCAGACTTTTATCTTGTTGAAAATAGCACTAATTTGGGATGCCTGGGTGGCTCAGTTGGTTGGGCGGCTGCCTTCGGCTCAGGTCATGATCCCAGCATCCTGGGATCGAGTCCCATATCGGGCTCCTTGCTCAGCAGAGAGCCTGCTTCTCCCTCTGCCTCTGCCTGCCACTCTGTCTGCCTGTGCTCACTCTCTCTGACAAATAAATAAATAAAATCCTAAAAAAAAAAAAAAAGAAAATAGCACTAATTTAATATTTAATGATGAACTTTCTGTATTACGACCTATAGATATACCTTGTTTTTTTATTATTTTTTCTTAATTTTTAAAATTATTTTTATTTTTCCTCCTGTGGGACACATGTTAAAAAAAACAAAACTGACAACTTGAAAGCCGTTTTTAAGTTAACACAAATCACATGTTATATTTCTCTTGGACCTTGCTACGACAATTCTTAGCATGGTGTGCTGTGTCTAGCAAATATGGAAATTTAATTCTGGTTTAAGTTTTGTCATTTTTTTTTGTTTTTTGTTTTGTTTCATTTTGTTTTCCTTTAGAATTTGTTTCTGGGGTTAGTTCTTTAGCTTGTTTTTAAATGAAACTGTATACCAGGCAGTGTGTTGATTGCTCTTGAATAAATTCTCTAATATCATCCTTACACCTGCATGGTAGATAATATGTTTTTTACAGAACAGAAAAGTGGCTCTCAAGTATTTAAAACTTTGAATGTAGTACAGCTTTCATAAAGGAATTTATAACAGTTTAATCCAAACAGGATCTACCATTGGAATGTATTTATGTTTCCCATCTTGTCTGTGTTCAGGATTTTTCAACACAACCAGTTTAAACAACATGGTCTTTTCTAATTGTAGTAAAACACATGTTTGTGTTACTTGCCTTATATCTTGGGATTTTTTTCTTCTTTTTCCCAAATTATTGCAGATAGTTGAATGTTTTCATTTTAAAAGTGCACAGATGTCAAAAGCAAGTATGTGAACACAAAAATATTATCACTTAATGTAGCCTAGTCATATTTAGCCCTGAAAACAAGATGGCCTATAATCAAGTTACTTGCGACTTGGCAGTTGTGCCATAACATGGACTTACCAACCCTTGTTTTTCTTTTCATATGGATAATGTGGTAACCAATGACATTATAAAATATTAAGGTCTAAAAGGTCTGTATTAGATGATTGGATATATGATAAAAGTTGACAACTTCTTGGGGTGCCTAGGTGGCTCAGTCAGTCAAGTGTCTGCCTTTGGCTCAGGTCAGGATCCCGAGGTCCTGGAATCGCGTCGTACATCAGGCTCCCTGCTTAGCGAGGAGCCTACTTCTCCCTCTGCTTGCTGCTCCCCCTACTTGTGCGTGCTCTATCTCTGTCAAATAAATAAATAAATTCTTTAAACATTTTTTTTGAAAACTTCTTCAGTCTAGCCTTAAGTTTGGAGTTGAAATTTTTATGGTTAGAGTAATAGTAAGCTTTCAGAAAGTATATATAATTATAATTTCTGGAGTTTTTAAAAAAGATTTCATTTATTTACTGGAGAGAGAAAGCCAGAGACAAAGCATGAGCAGAAGGGGAGGGGCAGGGGGAGAGGGAGAAGCAGACCACTGCTGAGCAGAGAGTCTGGCATGGGGCTCCATTCCAATTCCAGGACCCTGAGACCATGACTTGAGCAGACACAAGGCAGACACTTAACTGACTGAGCCACCCAGCACCCCTATAATTTCTGTGTGTGTGTGTGTGTGTGTGTGTGTGTGTGTATGTTTGTGTGTTTAAGGTTTTACTTATTTATTTAACAGAGAGACAGATCACAAGTAGGCAGAGAGGCAGGCAGAGAGGGAGAGGAGGAAGCAGGCTCCCTGCTGAAGAGAGAGCCCGATGTGGGGCTCGATCCCAGGAGCCTGAGATCATGACCTGAGCTGAAGGCAGAGGCTTAACTCACTGAGCCACCCAGGCGCCCCTATAATTTCTGTTTTTAGGAATTGTGTGGGTTCTTTTCTACAGGTTTTCTGAAACATTTTTTCTGAAATATTTTCTTGCATTAAAAAATGATACATATATTTTTATGTTTAGAAGACTGTTTTCCTGGTAGAGAAGTTTATTATATTCACATTGCTCAGACATGAGATAAAGGTTTTGTAGAATGATGTGGCATTTTAATTTCAATGGATGTTTTTATTACCATTGATAAGATAGTACACATTAACTGATATCCAAGGTTTTGACGTAATCATTGTGTGATTGTTAACTTGTTGAATGTTATTGCCTCTTCTAATAGAGAGAAAATACTCTGGGAAAAATGTTACTTTCTCAGAATATAAATTTAGTTGTAAATGTCACTGGAGCATTTGGTAGGTTGAGGTGTAATTTTGGATTACAAGATTAACTTGTTTTCTAGTCTTAAGTAAATATGTAGCATATCTTTGCTCTGAAAACATTGGCTGAAGTCACAATAATATTTTCAGAAAGAATTTAAAAATAGCTTATTTAGAAAACAGTACTAGAAATTGTTATGTTGGCAGGGTTTTTCTTCCAATATATCTTTGTAAATTGCCTATCCAGATCCTTTGCTCATCTTTTTATTTACCCGTGTTTTCTTTATCTGCATATAGGAACTGATTTTATCTTTGTTAGCAGGTTTACCATGTGTGCAAACAGTGACAAATACCTTAGTGTGCTATTTGTAAACCTGGAAATCTACTTGGTCCTTTTGAAAGCACAGAATGGAGAGGATAGAGCTAAGAAAAGCTAGTTGATGAAAGCTCTTGACACTAATCCCTGAAAACACAGAAACCAAGACTTTAAAATAAATTTTTAAAAAATAGCTTCCAAATTCTAACTTGACTTTGTTTTATTGGTGTCTAGCACCGGTGGTTAAGTTGTGTGTTGGCTACTAAACCTTCCTACTTGGAAAAGATAGATACCATTTCTTCTATTTAATTGTGGTCATATCTAGCTTTAAAGGAGTGAGGAAGTATAATCTTACTGTGTCACAGGAGAATTAGCAATATTGGGTGGACAGTCCTAATGATTTACCATGTTACCTTAAATGTTGGGGCCCCTGGGTGGCTCAGCGGGTTAAGGCCTCTGCCTTCGGCTCAGGTCATGATCTCAGGGTCCTGGGATCGAGTCCCTCATCAGGCTCTCTGCTCAGCGGGGAGCCTGCTTCCCCCTCTCTCTCTGCCTGCCTCTCTGCTTACTTGTGATCTCTTTCTCTGTGTCAAATAAATAAATAAAATATTTTTTAAAAATGTCTTTTCTTCAGGGCCACAATAGTTGTGTTTTCTTTTAACTGTATGCTTCAAGCAATAATTAATTTTGAATTCTGAACATAAATTTGTAACAAAAAATTGGTATTTATCTCAGACTTTTCATTCACTTTTATATATAATTTATCCTGGGGTGCCTGGGTGGTTCAGTCGGTTAAGCGTCTGCCTTTGGCTCAGGTCATGATCTCAGGGTCCTGGAATTGGAATGGAGCCCCACGCCAGGCTCTCTGCTCAGCCAGAGTCTGCTTCTCCCTCTCCCTCTGTGCTCACTCACGCTCTTTCTCTCTCAAATAAATAAATAAATAAAATCTTTTTTTAAAATGTTGTCCCTAATTTGTTCTTTATATTATCTCTTAAATTCACTGCAGCTTTGATGTTCATAATCCCACCTTAAGGGCTACCTTAATAGCCTCCTAATTGATATTTTTGACTGCACTATGTCTGTAATTTAGTCAGTCTTATGTGCCGTTACCTGTAGAACACACTTCCTTTTGTGTTCTAGGTGAAAGCCAAACCTCTCTATAATTTGATCCCACCTTAATGACTTCTCACTACTCCCTAAAGCCTAACTTCATTTTATTTCAACATTATTCCTCAGATACATGGTCATTCCTGCCTCTGTGTTTTTGCTTTTGTTATTCTTCAGTTTGGAATATCTTCTTCCTTCACTGTGCATTCACATTGTGTCTTCAAATGTCAGGTTAATAGTCTATGATGCTTTCCTTTGTTTTTAAGCCCACAAGAGTACTTACATTCCTAAGCTATGATTGTGGGTATGTGAATATCTTGTTCAGCACATTTTTATACATCTCATATGTTGTCCTTTCATTGTTTTCTTGTATGAAAGTCTTGATTTCCCTGTGAGCCACTTGACTATCCTGGCATTATATATTTTGCAATTCCTTCACAGTTCTGTCATTTGATATTTATCAGGTTTTTATTGACTGTAATAGATTTGACATAGAATAATCATTTGTCTATTTTATTTACAAAACTTAACTGAAACGTTATTTGTGAAGTAATTAATATGTCAGTCCATGTGTATCTCAGAAAACATGAAACCTGACTTAGAAGCTGAAGATCTGGGTCCAAATACTATCTCACCTATTTGCCCAAGCTGATGTAGCCATTAAGTCTTTTTGGAGTATTTAAGGCTCATTTTCTTCAGTGATTGATAGATGTGATACCTAACTAGCTAGTGGGGTAGCTGTGAGAATTAAAACAAGATAATGAATATGAAAGTACTTAACATGTTGCCATTTCATAGTAGATGCTTACTAAATGTCTCATTTACTTAAATTGATATTTCCTGTGCTGTATTATAAGATCATAATTTCTGAAGTATATACTTCTTACTGATTTATAAAACTAAATTGATAAGGGGGCACCTGGGTGGCTCAGTGGGTTGGGGCCTCTGCCTTCTGCTCAGGTCATGATCTTGGGGTCCTGGGATCGAGCCCCGTGTTGGGCTCTCTCCTTGGCAGGGAGTCTGCTCCCCTTCCTCTCTCTCTCTGCCTGCCTCTCTGCCTGCTTGTGGTCCCTGTCTGTCAAATAAATAAATAAATAAACTAACTAAATTGATAAGTATATATACTATTTTTCTTTACACATTTTTATCATATTAATAAAATTTACATAAATGTGTAAGTATATCTTTGAACTTAAAAAATTGCTAATTGTTTCAATATGACAAATATCTGGATTATTATTATTGTGGTTAAGGAGTAAAGGAGAGTTGGGGATGTGGAAAGAATGGATATGACCTACCCCTTCTAGTAACTTAACAAGAAAGAAAAGATATAGGATGCTAGCTAAATAGGAAAGTTAGATACACTGTAACTTCAGCAGTTAGTCTTTAAACTCTGTTCTAACTGCTGAAAGAATGTTTTTTTTTTTTTTAAGTGAAGCTGTAGATTGTCTAACACTAAGACTACCCAATTAGTGAATATAATTGTTTCAGATGCTTTGTAATTAGAAATTATAATCCATCTTCTTCTGAAGTCTCTCTTTGAACTTTGGTATTGATTAGCCTTAGGTCACCATACACATTTTCACACAAAAAATTAATTTGAAATAAAAACCAATCATATTTCATGTATTCTGACACATGTTTTCATATAGTTGCATCTCTGAAATTGGTGTGCCTCCTTAAACTGATGGTGTCATAGATCAAATGAAACATAGATTTGTTACTTACTATTTTAATTGCTTTGTCTTGGTTTATATTTTTTGTATTCAGTTGTCCAGTGGTACTAGAAGTCCTGGAAGAAGCGAACAGTATAAAAATAACATTTTAAGCTTTCTCTCATTATTTCATAGCTTTAAGAAATGAAAGCGTTTTTTTTACTTAAATATACCCTGTTTCAGTGGTTCCCACCAAAATAGATTACTTTCTACATATTAATGGTCTGTGCTAAAGAAGGATGGATTGCTGATGTAATGAAGCATAAGATTAAAATAATTTATTTCTCAGTTATGCTTCTCTTGTATACATATAGATGGTATTTTAGCAATAAGAAACATACTGCTACAGTTATATTTCCTTTTGAAAATTTTTCCTGCATTCCAGTGTTAGGGCAACAACTTCATGAATGAACACAGAAGTGAATCCATTTTTGTTAGGAAAGTTTAATATCTCCTGTTAATATGCCTTTGTAGAACTGTCCACTAATTAGGACCTTTACCTAGTCAAGATTTATTGGATCTTGTCAAGTACTAATTTTTAATATTCATTGGCCCTTACTAAAGCCAATAAGACTTATTGAAAATCAAGAAAAAAATAAAACTTTTGCATATTAAAGCTGAAAATCTCATAGTCTTTGAAAAGCCATGTATTGATTCTTATTTTGCTTTAAATTTCTTTAAAATAATACGCTATGATTAAAGGCTGCTGTGCATCCTCCCCAATCATATTCACTTCACTTCTTTCTTCCCCACAGGTAACAAGTAATTTGTATTTTGTATATAATTTGTCTTGTAATTTGTATGTATTTTTCCTGCCCAATTGGATTATCATCCACATGTACTTACATACAGTAATCCATCCATATATCTGTAAAAATTATCTCATTTGGTACATTTTTATTTCATTTTTTTACTGAGATCTGATGTACAAAGTGAAATGTACAGATCTTATGTGTATAATTTGGAGAATGACAAATACACCCATGTAGCTTATATCCCTTTCAATACAGAATATTTTCCCATTACCCTAGGAAGTTCTCTGAGGTCCCCTCCAAAACAATCATCTGAACCCTAGAGGCAGCCACTATTATTTTTTTCCTACCTTGATTAGTGTTTTGTTTAGTGCATCATATATTATATACTCTTAGTATGTGAATTCTTCACTCAGCATAATATTTTTGAGATATATCCATGTTTTATATATCAGTAGCTTGTTTCTTTTAATTGCTGATAAATAATCCGGGGTTTGAATATATCACAGGTTTTTTTAATCTCTTAGTTTTCTTTTTGTTGTTGATTTCTGTCTTAATTCCACTGTGGTCAGAGAACATCATTCTACATGATATCAGATCTTTACAGTTTGTTGAGATTTTCTTTATGGCCCAGAATGTGGTCAGTTTTTGCAGATGTTCCATGATCACTTCCACAAATAATTTGACAGTATTTGGGTATAATAGTCCATGTATATTAATTAGGGCACATTTATTTGTTCTGTTATTCAAATGTTCTCAGTGACTACTGATTTTTTTTGCTTGTTCTGTTATTTACTGTGATTTCTATTTTGATCAACTTTTGCTTGTTTTAAGATCACCATATTCCTGATGCATTAACCTTTTATGAAGTATGTTTCTCTGAATGTTTAGTAATGCTTTTTTACTATAATATACTTTAATATTAGTATGACTGTGTCATCTTTCTTTTAGTATCTTTTTCCATCCTTTCGCTTTCAGCCTTTCTGTGTGCTTTTTTTTTTTTAAGATTTTATTTATTTATTTATTTGACAGATCACAAGTAGGCATAGAGGGGCTGGGGGTGGGGAGCAGGCTCCCCACTGAGCAAAGAGCCCCATGTGGGGCTTGATCCCAGGATCCGGGGATCATGTCCCCAGCCGAAGGCAGAGCCTCTAACCCACTGAGCCACCCTAGCACCCCTGTGTGCTTTTATTTAAAGTAAACAACAGATAGTTCTTTTTTTTTTTTTTTAACTCAGATTGATAATAGTTTCCTTTTAATTGGAATATTTAGTGCACTGGCATTTAGGATACATGCTGATATATCTGTTTCATTTAGTTAGTGCTCTTTTTCCCCAAGATAGCTTTTGGATTAATCTTTTTCTTATTCAGTTTTCTATCTTGCTAGCTATTCATTCTTCTGTTATTCTTTGAGTGGTTACTCTGGAGGTTGTAGCATGTACTTTTTACTTACATAAGGGTCCATATTATACTAATACTTTTACCAATCTCTGGACAATGTCAAGGATCTTAGAATATTTTAACTCCATTTGCTCATCCCACTCCTTTGTGGTGATGTTGTCATACATTTTAAATCTCTGTGCTTTAAATGTCATAGCATATAACTACCATCATTTTATTATTGTTATCAAGTATGTTGTTATTACAAACTCTTATTTAGATTTAGTCATATATTCATTCTCTCTGGTATTCTTAATTCCATCCTGTATTTTCATGTTTTAATCAGGGATCATTTGTCTTCTGAAAACTTTTCTTTAGTGCATTTGCTGGTGACAGAGTCTGTTTTGTTTGAAAACTTTTTCTTCTTTTAGCTTTTTAATTTTAAAAAATATTTTCAATATAATTTTTAAAATTTTTATTAACATATAATGTATTATTAGCCCAAGGGGTACAGGTCTGTGAATCGCCAGGTTTACACACTTTATAGCACATACCTTCCCCAATGTCCATAACCCAGACACCCTCTCCTTACCCCCCTTCTCCTGGCAACCCTCAGTTTGTTTTGTGAGATTAAGAGTCTCTTATGGTTTGTCTCCCTCCCGATCCCATCTTGTTTCATTTATTCTTTTCCTACCCCCCAAACCCCCCACATTGCCTCTTAACTTCCTCACGTCAGGGAGATCATATGATAATTGTCTTTCTCTGACTGACTTATTTCGCTAAGCCTAATACCCTCTAGTTCCATCCATGTCATCGCAAATGGCAAGATTTCATTTCTTTTGATGGCTGCATAGTATTCCATTGTATATATATACCACTTCTTCTTTATCCATTCATCTGTTGATGGGCATCTAGGTTCCTTCCATAGTTTGGCTATTGTGGACATTGCTGCTATAAACATTCAGGTGCACATGCCCCTTCGGATCACTACATTTGTATCTTTAGGGTAAATACCCAGTAGTGTGATTACTGGGTCATAGCATAGCTCTATCTTTAACTTTTTGAGGAACCTTCATGCTGTTTCCCAGAGTGGTTGCACCAGCTTGCATTCCCACCAACAGTGTAGGAGGGTTCCCTTTTCTCCACATCCTCGCCAGCATCTGTCATTTCCTGGCCTATTAATTTTAGCCATTCTGACTGGTGTGAGGTGGTATCTCATTGTGGTTTTGATTTGTATTTCCCTGATGCCGAGTGATGTGGAGCACTTTTTCACGTGTCTGTTGGCCATCTGGTTGTCTTCTTTGCAGAAATGTCTGTTCATATCCTCTGTCCATTTCTTGATTGGATTATTTGTTCTTTGGGTGTTGAGTTTGATAAGTTCTTTATAGATTTTGGATACTAGCCCTTTATCTGATATGTCGTTTGCAAATATCTTCTCCCATTCTGTCAGTTGTCTTTTGGTTTTGTTGACTGTTTCCTTTGCTGTGCAAAAGCTTTTGATCTTGATGAAGTCCCAATAGTTCATTTTTGCCCCTGCTTCCCTTGCCTTTGGCGATGTTTCTAGGAAGAAGTTGCTGCGGCTGAGGTCGAAGAGGTTGCTGCCTGTGTTCTCCTCAAGGATTTTGATGGATTCCTTTCTCACATTGAGATCCTTCCTCCATTTTGAGTCTATTTTCATGTGTGGTGTAAGGAAATGGCCCAGTTTCATTTTTCTGCATGTGGCTGTCCAATTTTCCTAACACCATTTGTTGAAGAGACTGTCTTTTTTCATTGGACATTCTTTCCCTGCTTTGTTGAAGATTAGTTGACCATAGAGTTGAGGGTCTATTTCTGGGCTCTCTATTCTGTTCCATTGATCTATGTGTCTGTTTTTGTGCCAGTACCATACTGTCTTGATGATGACAGCTTTGTAATAGAGCTTGAGTCTGGAACTGTGATGCCACCAACTTTGGCTTTCCTTTTCAGCATTTTCTTGCTATTTGAGGTCTTTTCTGGTTCTGTACAAATTTTAGGATTATTTATTCCATTTCTTTGAAAAAATTGATAGTATTTTGATATGGATTGCATTAAATGTGTAGATCACTTTAGGTAGCATAGACATTTTCACAATATTTGTTCTTCCTATCTATAAGCATGGAACGTTCTTCCATTTCTTTGTGTCTTCCTCAATTTCTTTCATGAGTACTTTATAGTATTCTGAGTACAGACTCTGCCTCTTTGGTTAGGTTTATTCCTAGGTATCTTATTGTTTTGGGTGCAAATGTAAATGGGATTGACTCCTTAGTTTTTCTTTCTTCTGTCTTCTTGTTTGTGTACAGAAATGCAACTGATTTCTGTGCATTGATTTTATATCCTGACACTTTACTGAATTCCTGTACAAGTTCTAGCAGATTTGGAGTGGAGTATTTTGGGTTTTCCACATAAAGTATCATATCATCTGCAAAGAGTGATAGTTTGACTTCTTCTTTGCCAACTTGGATGTCTTTAATTTCTTTTTGTTGTCTTATTGCTGACTTTGCCTTTATTCTTGATATTCTGAAGTCCATTGTGATGTGTCCTTATATTCTAATTTTTAATTAAAATATGTTATGTATCTTTATCTATTTGTGTATTTGCATAAATCTTGCTTTCAAAGATCTTTCAATCCTAAAGCTTTGTGTTTTCAGTTTGAAAATAATCCATTCTGGCCACTATTACTTCAAATATAGTCTCTTTCATTTTCTCCTTCTGGAACTCTAATAAGATTTAGAACTTTGGTGAGGTTCTCTATGTCTTGTATCTTTTCCTTTGTAACCTTTGGTGTCATATTCTAGGAGATTTCCTTACATTTATCTTCCAGTTCATTAATCAGCAATTCAGCTGAATCTCATCTTCTGTTATTCACATACTTAGTTTTAATATTCAATAAGTTCCTTTTTTCATAATTCACTGTATTTGTATGATAATGTCTGTTATTTAGTGGAGGGAAACCCCTCTTTTATTGTTCAGAAGAATAAAGTCATTTTTAAATTGTTTTTTCCACTTTCTTTAGTTTAAGTTACCCTTGTTGAATTTGTTGTCCCTGTTTTATGATACTTATATTCTTCAGATTTTGATGATTTGTAATTGTGCACCGTCTTCTGGCCTGAAAAGACCTCTCAAGCATGAAAGATTCAAGACAGCAACCCTGGCCTCACCTATCAGCACTGTGGTTCTTAGGGACTGCCAGAGAGGGTTCCCATCTGTTTCTTTCTTTAGGAAGTTACTCCTTATCCCTTCCAGACATTATTCCCTTTCCTGTTTCAAAAAGAACCTTACTAAAACTTTATGGATATTGGGGCACCTGGGTGGCTCAGTGGGTTAAGCCTCTGTATTTGGCTCAGGTCATGATCTCAGGGTCCTGGAATTGAGCCCCACATCAGGTGTTCTGCTAGGCAGGGAGCCTGCTTTCCCCTGTCTTTCTGCCTGCCTCTATGCCTACTTGTGATCTCTGTCAAATAAATAAATAAATAAATCTTAAAAAAAAATAAAAACCAACTTAATGGATATTTAAATTTGTTGTGGAGGGGCAACACTTAAGCATTTGTTCACTTTAACATCTCAAAGTCATAAACCTATTTTTAAGAAAATTCTTGGCCTTTTCTTTGATTGTGTTTTTCTCCCAGAATTTGTAAAATCATTTCCTCAAGTTAAAACAATTCCCTTGGCACTGTGAATGAGATGTTTAATTTTACAGACTAATTTAGATAAAAAACGAATGTCCTTTTTTAATGCTGAGTCATCCCAGCCAAGAACATGACATATCTCTTTAATTTAATCTTTTGTTTTCACTCAGTGTAGTTTTAAACTTTTCTTCATTTTGTTCTTTCACATTTCTTGCACACTCACTTTTAAATATTTATGCTTTTAGCTCTTGACACTGGGATCTATTATCTCATTGTATTCCCAAGCTGGTTATTATTTGCAAGTTGAAAACCAACTTTATTTTGCCTATTAGTATTAAAAAAAAAACTACATCATTTTATGATTACTACTTCTAACAATTTCTGGGTTATCCTGGGGTTTACCAAGCATATAGGCATATAATATAAATTATTAGAATTTTATCCCCCCCCTTCCTAATAAAAAAGGCCTAATAGTTTAACCAAAGGTAGCATAGTTCAGTGGTTTAAAAAAAGATTTGGCAAAATTTTTCTGTAACGGGCAAGAGAGTAAATATTTTAGGATTATAGGGTATACAAGGCTGTCACAGCCACTCAAATCCATGGTTGTAGCATGAAAATAGCCACAGACAATACATAAATGATTAAGCATGGCCCTGCTCCAATAGAACTTTAAAGGTTTGCAAACTCTTGGTTTAAAGCAGAAGTTGTATACTTGTAAATATAAGTATAGTCATTCTACCGAAGTTCAAAAGTAGTGTTCAGCATTTATTGTCTGTGTAACCTTGCGAAGTTTCTTACATTCTTACTGCCTCAGTTTCTGTAACTTTATAGGGACACGATAATAGTTTCTATGTTTGTGGCCCCTATTTGTGATATTATCATATCTGTGGTAATGACGTAATAATGTTAAATAACCAGAATAGATGCTAAGATTAAATAAATTATCTGTCATTATTAGCTATTTTTAAAATTTGTATCTTGTTTTCTTCTTTTGCACGTCACTGAATTGCCCTATAATTCCTAAAACAATTTTGTTTTGTTAAGACAAAAAGAGAGCTAATGATAAGCATCCTTGTCATCTTCTTGGAATCAGTGTAAATGCCTCTAGTGTTTCTCTGTTAAGCACATAACTTGTTTTGGTTTCAGTTATTTGTTGATGAGATTAAGGAACTATTCGTCTAATCAAATTGGACTAAGGTTAATCTATTATGATGGTAACCTCCCTTTAAAAAATTTCTTGATCTATTTAAAAATATATTTCCCTAATATTGAATCATTTTTTTGAGTTGACATGAATCCCATATGATTACTGCATGTTACTTATTTAATTTGCTAATAACATTCATTCTCCTCATACTTCATTAAAGATCTGGGATTTTTGTATTTATATTTGTAACTGAGATTAATTTATAAAGTTTGTTGGAGTAGATAATTTTATTAAACTGGATTTCAGAATCAGCTATGTTTTCTTTATAAAAAAGAACCGAAAGTCTTCTCTCTCCGTTTTTATACTCTAGAACTATTTAAATTGTATAAGTGTAATCTATTCCTTAAAAATTTAAAAGTAGTAGCTTGTTCAACTCTCTGAGCTTAGCACTTTTTTTTTGGAAGTTAGCTTTCTGACAATTTTTCCTCAAAAGATCAAAATCACAACATAAAATTAAAAACAACAAAAAAACAGCACAAATGAAAACATACTAGAAATACCATCTTCAACACATATAACAAAAAACTAAGAGATCTAATATACAAAAAGATCTTATAAATCAGTAAGAAGCATGGGACCACCAAACAGAAACATGGCAAACATCACAATTAAGACAAAGAAATATAAACAAGTCACAAAAATGTGAAAGACTAATCAATTAGGAATTATTGAAAAGTAGGCAAACTAAAATGAAGAATCATTGTTTAGACTGGACAATTTAGAACATCAAAAATATCCAGTGATATCATGGTGTATGTCCTCTCAAATACTGTTGGATATAGCATAAAGTAACCAAATTTTTCAGAAGACAATCTGACAATCTATCACAATTCTAAATATAAACATATCTTTGAGTCAGAAACTCTACTTTAGGAATATGTTCCATAGAAAACCTACCCACATTTCCAAAGTTGTTAGCTGTAGCATTTTTTGTAATACTAAAAAATGGAAAACAATCCAACTGTTTTTCAGTAAAATATCAGGGTAAGCAATGATAACAACACATCCATACAGTAGAATATTTTGCAGCCATTATAAAGAGAACTATAATTATCATGCTGGCAGTATAATGTCTGTGAAATACAGATCAGTTGAAAAAACAGTTGCAATACAGTAGATAGCATATAATTCCATTTAAAAACAAAGGAAAACAAAAGAAAAATGCTAACACATGGAAAAAATTCTGTAGGAATATAAAACAACCTATTACAGAGTAGGAAAAAAAAGGCTTTTCACTTTAAAAATATTACATATTTTTAAACAAATTTTAACAAGAACCTTTTGTAATTAGAATTTTAAGTAAAAATACATTTGATAACTATCTTGACATACAATAGAACTAACATTCTTCAAATTCAAGCAAAATTACTAGCAATTTTCAATTCTCAATACATAATCCATGGCTCTGGCAAGAGCAACAGCCTTTTAACTGGATCTCTTGGCTCCTTGGCTCCAACTGATGATCCTCAGCCTACTGTCAGAATAAACTGTATAAAATACTAATGCATTCCTTTTTCTTAAAATTGTTCAATAGCTTTCAGGATGAAATTCATATTTTCTAGCATATATTACACAGATTATTATTTAGCCACTGCTAAATTCTGACTCATCTTCTACTCTAATACCATATGATCTGGTTATATAAATTACAATTGCCTGAATAAAATGTGCACACTTATCCTTCTCCACCTGAAGAGGCACCTCCCTCTACACTGAATATTCTTTTCTACCATTCACTTGACTGGTATTCATTCCTCAAGTCTCAATTCTAAATCTAAAACTATAGGAATCTTTCACTTGACATCTTCATCTCTCTTAAATTCTCTCCTAATTTCTATTCGTAGAGAAACCCTCTATTACCTCTAATCATACTATACTGTAAAAGTCTATAGTTTTGTAATCTCTTCTACTATATTGTCAAACTCTTGAGGCAGGAAATGAATGTTACCTTGTATCTCCTAGTGCTTAGCATATATTGTTTAATTAAACCTAGCTGAATATACTAGCGATACTGTTTTTCCTTCTCCATTAAAGTTCCTCAAAAATTGTTAATGGTCAAGAGTTGGCTGAAAAAATTAAATGTACACATATTATTATTACCATAATTAAAATTTTTTTCTGGATGATATAGGGCCATTTGTTTATCTCTAATTATTTCATTTCAATAAAACTTCCACTAGAGGGCATACAAGGAAAAGTAGAAACAAAACTCAGCCTAACAGGGAAAAAAATGTACCTTCATAATGATGTATTTATAACTTCTCTGTACCAAGGGCAAAATGGTTGGTTTGTCTGCATGTCACAATTTTACCATATAGTTCAGTTTTATCTACTGTTTTTATACTCTGCTTTAAGCAATCAACTTTTACCTGGGGTATTCATGAAACAACTATGAAAAAGGAGACTCAGGCAACGATAAAATGCTATGAATTGGACATCCATCTCCAGCTATCAGAGTAGTTTTATTTTATTAACCCTCCTACTAACAAAGGCTGTAAAAGATGACAAAATACTAAATATGCTTGAAGTCCTGCTAGAAAATCAAGGCAGCCAGAACACAAGAAGCCAATATCTTGGGGAAAAAAGAGGCATTTGTTGAACTGAGTACCAAATTCTCTGTCACTTTCTCTCTTGAGACATTCACCAATTCCTGGGGAGCATAAGCAGAAAGTAGTACTCTAGGCCTTCTTATGTGGATAAAGACACAAAAATTGGAGTTCAAGGCTACCAACCAAGAACTTCAAGGATTAAGGGTCTGGAAAAAAAGAGAATAGCAAAAAATAAAAGAGACCCTAGAGAAATGATCTTCTCCTGTGCTTTTATCTTCAAGGCATATGCAGATTCCTAAGGTATACAAAATATGTGTGGGGAGGAGAGAGGAAGACCATAAAACAGACGCCAAGAGGCTGAACAGATAAGAAGAGCTTTTAGAATTCCCATAAAACTGAGGAGACAAAATTATCATTCATGACCATTAAAGGGTAAATGGCTCAGGTAAAATACCAAGTTTGAGTTGAGATCACTGAAGGGCTATAAGGGAAATAGATTAATCCTGAAACCCGGGGCACCTGGGTGGCTCAGTGGGTTAAAGCCTCTGCCTTCGGCTCAGGTCATGATCCCAGGGTCCTGGGATCGAGCCCCGCATTGGGCTCTCTGCTCAGCGGGGAGCCTGCTTCCCTTCCTCTCTCTCTGCCTACTTGTGATCTCTCTCTGTCAAAATAAATAAATAAAATTAAAAAAAAAAATCCTGAAACCCAACCTGACCCATCATAATCACTGATTAGATCAAGGTTCTAACTCCCAGTCAATAGAAAATATTTTCTGGAAGCAAAGAGACCTGCACAAATGTTTACATATAATATCTAGTGTTCGATCAAAAATTACTAGGCATTCCAGGAGACAAAACAAGTGACCGAGAGAAAAAGAGACAATTTAAAAAGACCTATAGATGTTACTAGAAATATACTTTAAAATAAGTGTGATTCATATGCTCCAAAAAACAGAAGACAAAGAAAATTTAGAGACCTGAATTTTAGGGGAAAAAAAAAAGAGGTAAGCAGAAATTCTAGAACTGAAAAATAGGATTACTGAAATTAAGACATTAATAGATGAGTTTAATGGCAGATTAACTGCAGCAGCAGATCAGTAACCTGGAGGTTAGGAGGACTCCAGGAGAAAATACCCAGGGTGAAATATCAGAGGAAAAGGACAAAAAATAAAGTAAAATTGTTAAGAGACATATGTAATATGGGTGTAATGGTCTAAATCTCAGTTGGAGAAAGAATGAGGTAAAAGCAGTATTTGAAGACACATTGGATGAAAAACTTTTGACTCACAATGAATTTTAAAAAGTTTTAAACAGATTTAAAAAGCTCTATAAATCCCAAACTGAACAAATTCAAAGATATACCTAGGAATATTATAGCAAAGTTGACTCAAACAAGAAACAAACAAAATCACAAAACCACCAGAGATTAAAACACAGTACCTTCAACAATAAACTAATAAATAAACAATAAACAGTTAGTTTATTGTTTGGTATTTTATTTTATTATTTTTTTTTAAAGATTTTTTTTTTAAATTTATTTATTAGAGAGAGAGCTCAGACAGAGAGAGGCAGACAGAGTGGTAGACAGAGGCAGAGGGAGAAGCAGGCTCCCTGCCGAGCAAGGAGCCCGATGTGGGACTCGATCCCAGGATGCTGGGATCATGACCTGAGCTGAAGGCAGCCGCTTAACCCACTGAGCCATCCAGGCGTCCCAATTGTTTGGTATTTTAAAATACCAAATGGAGGGGCACCTGGGTGGCTCAGTGGGTTAAGCCGCTGCCTTCGGCTCAGGTCATGATCTCAGGGTCCTGGGATCGAGTCCCGCATCGGGCTCTCTGCTCAGCGGGGAGCCTGCTTCCTCCTCTCTCTACCTACTTGTGATCTCTCTCTGTCAAATAAATAATAAAATCTTAAAAAAAAAAAATACCAAATGGAGGGGCGCCTGGGTGGCTCAGTGGGTTAAAGCCTCTGCCTTTGGTTCAGGTCATGATCCCAGGGTCCTGGGATCGAGCCCCACATCGGGCTCTCGGCTCGGCAGGGAGTCTGCTTCCTCCTCTCTCTCTCTGCCTACTTGTGATCTCTGTCTGTCAAATAAATAAATAAAATCTTTAAAAAAAAATACCAAATGGAAATAACATCTAACTTATAGTCTATGCTCAATTAAAATGACTTTCAAAATTAAAGTTTTAATAAAAATGTTTTCAAACAAATCCCATCCATTTTTTTCAAAGAGATGCAACAAACAATCCTAAAATTTATACGGAACCAGAAAAGACCTCAAATAGCCAAAAAATGTTGAAAAGGAAAGCCAAAGTTGGTGGCATCACAGTTCCAGACTCAAGCTCTATTACAAAGCTGTCATCATCAAGACAGTATGGTACTTGCACAAAAACAGACACATAGATCAATGGAACAGAATAGAGAGCCCAGAAATAGACCTTCAACTCTATAGTCAACTAATCTTCGACAAAGCAGGGAAAGAATGTCCAATGAAAAAAGACAAGTCTCTTCAACAAATGGTTTTGGGAAAATTGGACAGCCACATGCAGAAAAATGAAACTGGGCCATTTCCTTACACCACACATGAAAATAGACTCAAAATGGAGGAAGGACCTCAATGTGAGAAAGGAATCCATCAAAATCCTTGAGGAGAACACAGGCAGCAACCTCTTCGACCTCAGCCGCGGCAACTTCTTCCTAGAAACATCGCCAAAGGCAAGGGAAGCAGGGGCAAAAATGAACTATTGGGACTTCATCAAGATCAAAAGCTTTTGCACAGCAAAGGAAACAGTCAACAAAACCAAAAGACAACTGACAGAATGGGAGAAGATATTTGCAAACGACATATCAGATAAAGGGCTAGTATCCAAAATCTATAAAGAACTTATCAAACTCAACACCCAAAGAACAAATAATCCAATCAAGAAATGGACAGAGGGGGGTGCCTGGGTGGCTCAGTGGGTTAAAGCCTCTGTCTTCAGCTCAGGTCATGATCCCAGGGTCCTGGGATCGAGCCCCACATCAGGCTCTCAGCTCAGCAAGGAGCCTGCTTCCCTTCCTCTCTCTCTGCCTGCCTCTCTGCCTACCTGTGTTCTCTGTCTGTCAAATAAATAAATAAAATCTTTAAGAAAAAAAAAAAAGAAATGGACAGAGAACATGAACAGATATTTCTGCGAAGAAGACATCCAGATGGCCAACAGACACGTGAAAAAGTGCTCCACATCACTCGGCATCAGGGAAATACAAATCAAAACCACAATGAGATACCACCTCACACCAGTCAGAATGGCTAAAATTAATAGGCCAGGAAATGACAGATGCTGGCGAGGATGTGGAGAAAAGGGAACCCTCCTACACTGTTGGTGGGAATGCAAGCTGGTGCAACCACTCTGGGAAACAGCATGAAGGTTCCTCAAAAAGTTGAAGATAGAGCTATGCTATGACCCAGTAATCACACTACTGGGTATTTACCCTAAAGATACAAATGTAGTGATCCGAAGGGGCATGTGCACCTGAATGTTTATAGCAGCAATGTCCACAATAGCCAAACTATGGAAGGAACCTAGATGCCCATCAACAGATGAATGGATAAAGAAGAAGTGGTATATATATACAATGGAATACTATGCAGCCATCAAAAGAAATGAAATCTTGCCATTTGCGATGACATGGATGGAACTAGAGGGTATTAGGCTTAGCGAAATAAGTCAGTCAGAGAAAGACAATTATCATATGATCTCCCTGACGTGAGGAAGTTGAGAGGCAATGTGGGGGGTTTGGGGGGTAGGAAAAGAATAAATGAAACAAGATGGGATCGGGAGGGAGACAAACCATAAGAGACTCTTAATCTCACAAAACAAACTGAGGGTTGCCAGGGGAAGGGGGGTAAGGAGAGGGTGTCTGGGTTATAGATATTGAGGAAGGTATGTGCTATAAAGTGTGTAAACCTGGCGATTCACAGACCTGTACCCCTTGGGCTAATAATACATTATATGTTAATAAAAAATAAATAAATAAATAAATAAAGGCAAAAATCATAAAAAATACCTGTAGAAAAGGCAGTTTATCACTACAGTTCCTATCAAGAAATGACCATCTGATATTAAGCTTCTTAATAACAACTATATACAGAGAAGATAAATGATCTGAGGAATAAACTTTGAACCTTGTAATTCTATATTTAGCTATCCTATCGTTCAGAGTGAAAGCAAAATAAAGACATTTTTGTGCATATGAAAACTTAGTTCAGACACGGTTGACATTTTGAGTGAGGTTGAGCTGTGTATTTCAGAATATTTAGCTTCCTTGGCCCTCACTCATTAAATGCCAATAGCTCCCTCCAGTCATTTTGGTAAACTAAAATGCTTCCACATATAGAAAAGTGTTCCTGGCCAAGAACCACTATTCTTCTGACTGATAAAAATAACATCTAAAAAGATAGCTGCAAAAAGAAAAATAAAGCCAGAAGAAATAATGGGATGCAAGAAATAATGTTGGACAAAGAAATTAGTAAAAATTGGTAAATCTAAATAACTACTAGCTATTTAAAAGAAAATACCATTTCGACATAGATGGAACTAGAGGGTATTATGCTTAGCGAAATAAGTCAATTGGAGAAAGGCAACTTTCATATGATCTCCCTGATATTAGGAAGTAGAGAAGCAACGTGGGGGTGTTGTGGGGTAGGAAAAGAATAAATGAAACAAGATGGGATTGGGAGGGAGACAAACCATAAGAGACTCTTAATCTCACAAAACAAACTGAGGGTTGCTGGGGGTAGGGGGGTAGGGAGAGGGTTGTTGGGTTGTGGACATTTGGGAGAGTATGTGCTATGGTGAGTGCTATGAAGTGTGTAAACCTGGCGATTCACAGACCTGTACCCCTGGGGCTAATAATACATTATATGTTAATAAAAAAATAAATATTTTTTAAAATAAAAGATCATTTATAATAAAATGACAAATTACACTAAGTTTCCATGCCAACAGCTTTGGAATTTGAGATGCTGAGGGGAGAATGAAGCAAAACAAAAGTTAACTTCTCTCTTCAGATGAGACCACAGTTATTGATTAACTTTAGTCTTTGTTAAATGGTAAGATTAAGAGTGTTGGGAAGAAGGTGAGAAGGAATTAAAAGTAAGTACTAAAATAAGGATATTACAAGCTTTCTGATTAAGGGGTTAAGGGTGGAGGTAAGGGATGGATAGAACAAACAGAATTTGATCAGTCTAATAAGACTGAAAAGGAAATAAGGAAGCATGTATTTGCTGTGGAAACATGGTGAATAAAAAGCTCAGTGTCAGAAGTAAGTCTAATCATATTAACAGAAAACTAATATAATTGGTAAAACTCAGTGACTAAAATATAGGATGAATACATGTTGGACTGGTAAAGGCCCATACACATGACACAAGGATATCTGGGAAATTGCCACCAAGACCTCATTCTCTTCCTCTTCTTTTTCAACTCTAAACTATTTGCCTTACTTTGATCTTCACTCAGACTGCTGAGACCTTAAGGCAGCTGGATGCTGATGAGGTCTCAGGCTCTTGGTTCCTGTCCCTGCAAAATGGTGGGAAGTCATCAGGGGTACACCCAGATGGAGAGCAGCTAATCCCATAAAAGCTTGACATTAGGAGACTTATGGCCCTGGGGTGAAGCTGATCCTGCATGAATGTCTTGGGTTTCTAGGATTCCTAAAGACTTGGAGCTAAACAAGTGAGCTGAGTTGGCTCTGTTGGTAAGGTTGGGAGAATTGGAGAAGATAAGAAAGCAAGAAGAATGCTCCAGGTACTTCTGGAGGGAGTGAATAGCCTGCTCTTAAACTATGGACCCACTGCACAAGAAATTTGTTTGATTTTTCAAAAGCTGTAAGGATTTCTGCCATTAAGAATATGACCAATTGGTAAGGAAGAAATAAAATTCTCACTTTTTACAGATGATATGATACTGTATACAGAAAACCCTAAAGACTGCACCAAAAACTTAGAACTGATGAATGAATTAAGTAAAGTCACAAGACAGAAAATCAACACAGAAATCTTTTGTATTTTTATATACACTAATAAGCAGCAGAAAGTGAAATTGAGGAAATAGTCCCATTTACAGTTGCACCAAAAGCATTAAAATATCCAGGAATAAACTTAACCAAAGAGGTGGCTCTGAAAAATATTAAGCGCTGATGAAAGAAATTCAAAACAACACAAATGTATGGGAAGACATTCCATGCTCACGGATCAAATATTGTTAAAACGTCTATACTACCCAAAGTAATCTACACATTTAATGCAATCCCTATAAAAATACCAACAGCATTTTTCACATAACTAGAACAGACAATCCTAAAATTTGTATGGAACCACAAAAGACCGTGAATAACCAAAACAATCTTAAGAAAAACAAAACTGGAGGTATCACAATTCCAGACTTCAAGTTATATTACAAAGTAGTAGTAATTAAAACAACATAGAACTGACATAAAAATAAACACAAAGATCAATGGAATAGAATAGAAAACTCAGAAATAAACCCCCAATTATATGATCAATTAAACTTTAACAAAGGAGGACTGAATATCCAGTGGGAAAAGGACAGTGTCTTCAACAGATGATGTTGGGAAAACTGGACAGCTACATGCAAAAGAATGAAACTGGACCACTTTCTTTCCCTATACACAAAAGTAAACTGTAAATGGATTAAAGACCTGAATTTGAGGCCTGAAACCGTAACAACCCTAGAAAAGATCCCAGGAGTAATTTCTGTGACTTTGGCCATACCAGCATTTTTCTAGATATGTCTCCTTTTTTTCTTTTTTAATTAACATATATTATTTGTTTCAGGGGTACATGTCTGTGATCCATCAGTCTTCCACAATTCACAAAATCCACCATAGCACATACCCTCCCCAATGCCCATCACCCATTTACCCTATCCCCTACTCCACTTCAGCAACCCTCAGTTTCCTGAGATTTAGAGTCTCTTGTGGTTTATCTCCCTCTCCAGTTTCGTCTTATTTCATTTTTCCCTCCCTTCCCCTATGATCCTGTTTTGTTTCTCAAATTCCTCATATCAGTGAGATCATATGATAATTGTCTGTGATTGACTTATTTCACTTAGCATTATACCCTCTAGTGCCATCCACATCATTACAAATGGCAACATTTCATATTTTGATGGCTGAAAAATGTTCCATTGTATATATATACACCACATCTTTTCATCTGTCGATGGACATCTAGGCTTTTTCCATAGTTTGGCTGTTGTGGACATTGCTGCTATAAACATTGGGGAACACGTGCCCCTTCGGATCACTACATTTGTATCTTTGGATATATCTCAGGAGGCAAGGGAAATAATAGCAAAAATAAACTATTGGGACTACATCAAAATAAAAAGTTCCTGCACAGTGAAGGACATAATCAACAAAACTAAAATATACTTAGTGAATAGGATAAGATATGTGCAAATGACACACCTGCTAAAGGCTTAGTCTCCAAAGTATATAAAGAACTTATATAACTCAACACCCCAAAAACAAATAATCTGATAAAAAATTTGGCAGAAGATATGAACAGACATTTCTCCAAAGAAGACATCAAGATGGCCAGTAGACATAAAAAGATGCTCAACATTACTCATCATCAGGGAACTGCAAATCAAAACTAGAGTAACATATCACTTCACACCTGTCAGAATGGCTAAAATCAAAACCCAAGAAACAACAAATGTTGGCAAGGAAACGGAGAAAAAGGAACCTTCTTGCACTATTGGGAATGCGAATTGGTACAACCACTGTGGAAGACAGTATGGAGATTCCTCAAAAAATTAAAAGTAGAACTACCATATGATCCAGTAATCACACGACTGGCACCCAAAGATACAGAAACACTAATTCAAAAGGATACATGCACCCCTATGTTTATTGAAGCATTACCCACAATAGTCCAACTATGGAAGCAGCCCAGATGTCCATCTATCGATGAATGAATAAGGAAGAGGTGATGTGTGTGTGTCTGTATATACACATATACATATATATACATAATATACACACACACACATACAGACAAATACACACACAATGGTATATTATTCAGCCATAAAAAGGATGAAATCTTGCCCTTTGTAACGACATGGATAGAGCTAGAGAGTATAATGCTAAGCAAAGTAAGTCAGAAAGAAAAAACCATATGATTTCACTCACATGGAATTTAGGAAACAAAACAAATGAGCAAAGGGAAAAAATGAGAAAGAGAGAAACCAAGAGACAGACTCTTAATTATAGAGAAAAAACTGATGGTTACCAGAGGGGAGATGGATGAGATAGGTTAAGCAGGTGATGGGGATTAAAGAATACACTTACTGGGATGCCTGGGTGGCTCAGTTGGTTAAGCGGCTGCCTTAGGCTCAGGTCATGATCCCAGCGTCCTGGGATCGAATCCCACATCGGGCTCCTTGCTCAGCAGGGAACCTGCTTCTCCCTCTGCCTCTGCCTGCCACTCTGTCTGCCTGTGCTCGCTCGCTCTCTTTCTCTAACAAATAAATAAAATCTTAAAAAAAAATAAAGAATACACTTATCATGATGAAAAAATTAAATAAGAAGAATAGCCCAACAATTAGATCTTGGTTTTGAAGAGGCAACAGAAAAACTTCCCAGCAGCTAGAAAAAGGATTGGTAATTAAAGTATTTGATTGCCTAGTACAATAAGGTTCCTGACAGAGAATGGTGAATACCTAAATTAAAAATTAAGATCCCATAAGGAGATCAAAATGCAGCATGAAAAAAGATCTCTTGAAACTTAAAAAAAAAAATGTGATATTTGAATTCAAAATTCAGGAAAGAAAAAGGAGCAAGTGCAAGACTGGTAATAAATACATTCTAGAAAAAAGAACTGGTTCCTGGGCTGAAAACTCTGGAGATTGCTTATTGAAAGAAAGACTGCATATTGGAAAAGTTCTTGAGTTTTAGTTTGGATTGATAAAAAAGAAAAGACACACCTAGGCATATATTCTGGTTAAAATGTGTAAGCTCAAAAAAACAAAGGAAATTTTTACAAGCTTCTGGGCAGAAAGAGTTTAGTTTTTAACAAGAGGAAGTAAAAAGTTCAGAGTAGCATGACTTCTCTTGTACACGACTGTAGGTAAAAAAGAATGAAAGTAGATATTAAGGCCTGTAGCCTAAAAATCTTATTCTTAGCCCCTGAGTGAAAGAAAATGTTCAAGGATATGCAAGATTTCAAAGTACATTACCCAAGTGCCCCATCTGAAGAGAATAATTTGAAAATACTAACCAAACAAAAAAAGAACCTCATGAAGGCACAGGATGAAAACAAGAAGCAGTGAAGAGAGATGAACTTTGATATATGTGTAGTTAATGGATAATATGAGACTGTCTGGGAATATGAAGTATGAGTGCTAAAGAAAGAGTGGTGTCTGGAAACCAGACTGAGTAAAACTCTAATAAGTACTAAATTATGCCAATAAAATCTAAGAATGATAGTTTACAAAGAGTTGGGAGCAACCTAAGAGGAACTTAAGAGTATTCAATAGATCTTACCCTATTAGAGCAGAATCATGGGAGAATTATGGCATGGTAGTGGAGGAAACCATAGTCTCATTAGGAGAAATAGGTCTTATCTAGCTTACTTATTACAGGGTCGTATGTTTTTTGCTAAGAGCAGAGAAAGATGATAATGCTTAATGACATTTAAAAAAGAAAAAGGAAAAGCAGGGATGCCTGGGTGGCTCAGTTGGTTAAGTGGCTGCGTTTGGCTTGGGTAGGGTCCTGAGACCAAGCCCCACATTAGAGTCCCTGCTCTACCTCTGCTCCCACTTCCCCTGCTTATGCTCTCACTTGCTCTCTCTCTTTCAAATAAATAAATAAAATCTTTAAAAAAAGGAAAAGCAGAGTCATCAGATTTTCAAGGTGGAGAAATGTAGTGAATAGCAATTTATTGAACCAACAAAACAAATATTGTCAATGAAATTATCAGTCATTACACTAAATGAGAATGGACTGAATTTATCAACTTAGATGTTGGTTTAACAAACAAAAGATGGCTAAACGCTACTTACAAAGAAAAAGTTGAAGAAAAGAAATATGAAAACCCCTTTAAAAGTGAAGGCAAACTCTTGGAAATCAAGATTGTCAATGTCAGATATTATTAATATTAAATACAGTAAATAGAATAAAGAGCTCTGACAATAAAAGGCAAAATCAACGAAAATACAACAAGCATAAACCTGTACACACTAGACTACATGACCACCAAATCCATAAACCAAAATCTATTAAATTCAAGGAGATATAGATCAAAATAAAATTATAGCAGGAAATTTCAACTAATCTGTCTAATCTAATATCTCTAATCTAATATGTCTAAAATGAGTAAGGACATAGATGCATTAAAAAATACAATCAATACACATGTAATGATGGACTATGTAAAGAAAACATCCTACCTGTATTAAATGTAAGCATGACACAAAACATAGAAACACAATTATACTAGTTATTGTGTGGATTGGGGGTAGATGCAGAGATAGGTTAAGGTCATTATCCTCAAAGAACTTATAGTCTAGTTAAAAATAGATGAGACAAACAAATTCATTTTGGCCTGATAGCTGAACTGATAAAAATAAGCACAAAATTCTAAGAAAACAGAGGAAAGAGGGATTGCTATCTAGGATGTGGTAGGGCTTCAAAAACCTGGGGAATGCTGGCTTTTAAGATGAAGCCTTAGAAGTAGACTATGAGTAAGCCTCTTGACGAAAAAAATGAAAAGACATTTCATCCAGAGTGCTCTGAATATAGGACATCCAGAGGAAAGAGAAATTGGAATTCATGCCCTACAGATATGACCAAAGCCTGTTATTAGGATGGAGTGGGATTGCAGGTGCTAAAATGGCAGAGCACTTAGCATGAAAGATACACTTATCATATCATAGATGTAACCTTGACATTTTTTTAAAATTCTTTTTTCTTTTTTTTTTTTTAAGATTTTATGTATTTGACAAAGATCACAAGTAGACAGAGAGGCAGGCAGAGAGAGAGGGGGGGAAGCAGGCTCCCTGTTGAGCAGAGAGCCTGATGCGGGGCTCGATCCCAGGACCCTGGGATCATGACCTGAGTTGAAGGCAGAGGCTTTTACCCACTGAGCCACCCAGGCGCCCCTAACCTTGACATTTTTAAACAGTAAATTGACAATATTCACAAATGTGGAGGAAAAGACTGGAAACAAGGAGACAGTAATGTAAGAAATGACAAGGACCTAAACACAGGGAAGAAGGAGAGAGAGAGAGCAAAGTAGACAAATAAAAATAATGGGAAGGAGGTAAAATTCACAGAAATGCTGACTTAGATACAAAAGTACAATGAAGTCATGAATAAATTCCAGGTTTCTGGGTTGGGCAGTGCAAGGATTGTGATGCTGTTCACAGCGGTAAGTAATAACAGAATTGTGTGTTGGAGGTAAGATGGTGACTTCAGACTGGGATATGTGTTGGATATGTGTTTGGTTAAGATAGCCATGTGGCAATGACAGATACAATCTGGAGCTCAGGAGCAAAGGCTGGCCTAGAGATACAGATTCAGCAGCCATTAGTGTGCTGACAGTAAAGTTAGGAGAGTAGGTGAGATCATTGAGGCTTGGTGTTTATATAGTGAAAGGGGAAGAGTGTTGAGGACAGAAGCCTTTGAAATACATACTTTTAAGTGCTAGAAAAATGTGTCCAAATAAATGTTGGCCTTTGCCAAAGCAATTTTGTTAGAAGGAGCAGGCAGAGCAAAACTGCAGTGATTTAAAGAGAGAATTGGAAGAGCTCTTTACAGTATATCATAGGAAATAGAAATTAATACTGAAATAAAGTTACCAGTAGCACAGATTGTTACTATGTCACTTGAGTAGACCAGTTATTATAAAGTTCTATAACTTCTCTGAAGAGTTCTTACAATTGTTCATAAGAGTTTGTAAGATTGAATAATTCATTTAGACTTTGTTAATCAGTAACAGGCAGGAAACTACAGATGTTACAAATTTCTGTGGATATAAAACCAGTGGAAGAATTCTTCTCTCCCCTCTCAAAATTGTCCATGCAACATTACTGATGTTATCAATAACTTTAATAACTCTTTAGAAGCTAAGTAATAAACCTTCTAGGTAATGTAGACATTATCACAAGAGTTTGCTCTTCCATTTAGTAAATTAAACTTTTCTTAGAAGAAACCAATGCAACATTTTTGTAACACATTTTTCAGTAGTGATATGAAGCTTCTTAGTAAGCAAACTATGCTGGCCCAGTACTTTTCTTATCTAGGAGGAAGTAAGCATCTCTAAGAAACAATTTATGTCCATGTGATTTGAACAAAAATTAACATCTCTGCTGATTTCCAAGATTCCAAGAGAAGTTGATATTTCAAACAACCTCAATTTTCTGTGAAATTTCAGAACAAATTTCAATACAAAATCAGAAGTTTCACTTACAATTTTCAGTGATAAATTTCAAACAAATGGGACACTCACACTTTCATGTGACCTTCTCTGGATATTCTGCCAGAGTGTCACTTCTTTCAGATTATATTTTAGCCAATTTACTTTATTTAGGTTTCTAATTTTGCCATCTTGTGGAGTGAGTTTATGAAATGTATCCCATATTTCATAATCAAATACATAAAAATTTAGAAAAAGAGAACTTGAGATTTCTATATATCAGGATAGATTATAAAAAGTGATTTTCAGGAGATTGGGAGGGATAAGCGATCTTGTTTCAATAACACACCAACAGTGACCTTTCAACAAAAATTACTTATTTCCCAACCTGTTTTCTCATCTCTAAAGTGAGAATAAGTTCTACTTTATAAGGTGGTCTTGAGCAGTGAATGAGGTAACTGCCTAGCCCTGCATAATGATTTTGTTTCTCCAAATTAATAAGTCAATGCTGAGGTTACCAAATTTTGATGATTCTGTATTCTAAATTGGTATTTACATGTAAGTTGTTTTTTACATGGGTTGAACTATATGAACTAGACTTTTGTGAATTAGAAGGAAATGATTTTGCCTTGTTGATTTTAATTCTATTCAGTGATGGCTTATCATAAGTTCAGCAAGTTGAAATAGTAATTGTAACTAATGTGTGTATTCCATGAGATCTTGTATCCTGCAACCTTACTAATTCGTTTATTAGTTCTAGTATTTTTTTTGTAGATTTCATCAGGTTTTCTACATAGACATACAGTGCTATCTGTGAATAAAGACAATTTTCCTTATTTTTCTACCTAGATGCCTGTTTTTTCTTGTTTTATTGCACTGGCTAGATCTTGAAATACAATGTTGAATAGAAGTGATGAGAGCAGACATCTTTGTCTTGTTTCTGATCTTAGGAGGAAAGTATTCACTCTTTCACCATTAAGTATTTTAGCTATAAAGTTTTCCAGTTGAGGAAGTTCTCTTCTACTCTTACATTGCTAAGAATTTTATTAGATGTTGGATTTTGTAAAATGCTTGTTCTGCATTTATTGAGATAATCTTGTGGTTTTCTTTCTTTGGTCAAATGTCAAAACTAATCTTGCATTTCCAGGATAATTGTACTCGGTTATGATGCATTATTCTTTTTATGTATTTTTGGATTCTATTTGCCAAAATTTGTTGAGAATTTCTGCATCTGTGCTTAGTTAACATTATTGGTGTATAGTTTTCTTTCCTTGCAATGTCTTTCTCTAATTTTTGTTATTAGAGTAATTCTTGCTAATAGAATGAATTGGGAAGGATTCTGTTTCAGTTTACTCGAAGAGTTTGAATAGAACTGGTATTATTTTTTTCCTTAACTGTTTGGTGGAATTTACCAGTGAAGCCATCCATCTGGGCCTGCTGTTTTCTTTGTGGGAGGTTTTTATTTATTTTTTTTACAAATATAGGACTATTCGGGTTCTTTATTTTTGAGTGTGCTTTGGTAGTTTGAATCTTTTGAGAAATTTGTCCATTTCATCTTAGTTGTCCAATTTGCTGGCAGAAATTTGTTCATAATATTCCCTTATACTTTTAAATTATGGAGAATCTGTATTGGTGTCACCTCTTATTCTTGATACTGGTAATTTGTGTCTTCTTTTTATCTTGATCAATTTGGTTTTATGCTTGTCAATTTTATTGATTTTCTCCTCTTAATGAGGATCTGAATAAGGTGAAGAAGTATGCAGTATGAAGGTCTAGAAAAAGGTGGAGGGAACAGCCCCTGAATAGTCCCTGAAAGGGGAAGTACTTGGTACTTTCAGAGAGAATAACTTCTGAGTGGTCAAGAGCAGAAGCACGGAGAGCAATTACAAGGCTATTGCAATAATATAGGTCAGAGAAAGATGATGATGTCTTACACTGCTTACAGTGACGAACAGGATGGTGCAAAGTGGTTGGATTCAGAACATATTATGAAGGTAGAGCCGGTAGGACCAGCTCATGACTTGTGTATGACTCCATATACAAGAGGCATAAATGGAGTCATGGAGAAGAGACATAAATTATGCTTAGTCTTAGGTCGGAGTTATGTGGTTAATGGTAACTGTGAAATAGGAAGATTGGAAGGAGAAGATTGGGGCTGTTACAGAGAAGGTGGGATGAAGAAAAGGCATCAAGAGGTTTAATTTAGACTTAGTGGAGAATTTGAATGAGTTGACCCATAATTTTATTCTATTGTATGTATTTCCCATGTTTTCTTAAGTTATCCAGGCAATTCACTCGTTACTTTGTAAAGACTGTCTGTCTAAAGCCACTGTGTAGGAGATATTCAAGATAGAAGAGGCAATGCTTGACAGCTACCATAGCATGTAATTTCCAATAAAACATTGAAATTTTAATAACACTATGAAATAGGAGAAAGAAGTGTGTGAATCTTTTTGTGCTAAAGACATTAGTCTAAAGTGATCAGATTCAGGATATACCTTATGTTAACAAACCTTATAGAGAAATTTACAGGTCATGTATGTAATGTGAGTTACCAAAATGAACTTCCTTAATTAGATTAAAACAGAATTCTGAAGTTATTTAATAATTTGTTATTCTTTTGTGAAGTGCTTTCCATATAAATCAGATATTTGAGGCAACTTAGGAAAATTGAGCCCAGAATCCCAGACCTCCTTTAAAACAGACCAAGATACTAAGTTCAACCCACATAGAACTAATAGAATCTTTCTAGTATCCTTTGTAATAGAAGCAGAAGCTGACTAACTTCCAGGAGGAGAAGGATTGAATCTCTATTTTGAGAAATGATTTACTAGAGGGAAACCACTGTACTCTCTCAGAAAATAGTCTCAGAGAGTCTGGCTAAACTTAAACTAATTTCTTCCTTGATTAGAGTAAAATTCCAAGACGGTAAAATTCTTTCAGGCTTAAACTAAAATAGAATCATAATGGACTACATTAAGAAATAAGAGAAAATTTTAAACTTTTATTTTTATTAAATATAATAAATAAAAGCATTTAATAAGTATGAGCAGTACTGAGGGGATAGGGACCTTATTTGTGTTATTCATCACTATATTCCCAGGATAAGCATTATAGGTACTCTGTTAGTTTTCTGTATTAATATGTAAATTAATGAAACCTCATATTAGGAAGTATGGCTTGTTTAGTGATGTTTTAAACACATGTCTTCACTAGAGGGTGCTGTATTAGCATTCAATACTTAAAAGTGTCCACATTTGCTGGGAGATTGGATTTTTAAATAATCTGATTTATTAAAAGCTTTCATTTCCTTTGCTTTCAAAACAATACTTTGGTATTGGATGTGGTAAAATTCATGAAATTGAGTAGCTATTAATGGCAGCATTAACACAGATGTTTCTTTTCTTCCTCCTCTTCAGGAGACTTATGACTCCAATCATGTATGCTGCCCGAGATGGTCACCCTCAGGTTGTTGCTCTCCTTGTTGCTCATGGAGCAGAAGTTAATACCCAGGATGAGAATGGTTATACTGTGAGAACTGATTGCACAATGTTCCTTTTTATATCTTGTCATTATCAGTAGTCCACAAAAAAGTTTTTAAGAAGTAAAAATTACATAGGGGCTGGGTTATAATTGCTGTTTGATGAAGAAAACCGCTGAAATGAAGGAAAAAAAAAAAAAAAAAAGGAATGATCTGTCTCTTTTTGTCCTCACCCTTGACAGAAGAAGCTGTAACACACAGCAAAGCCTGATTTTTGGAGTACACATAGAATTTATTTTAACAGAAAACAGTTCAGGGATTAGCAGATAAATTATTTCATTCTCTAATATCACTTGACTACATTATTTGGTTTTATAAAATCAGTGAGCACTGGCAATCTGCTTTGCAGTTACAACTTTGGAAATATGTTTACATTATATTGTAAAATGAAGAGATTGGATCATCCTTTTAATTAACCATGTTCACTTTTTTATTGTGCCATAAATACTGTTGAAAAGTTTTCCTTTCTGTCTCATATATACTCCCTCTCTTTAAACATCTTCTTTTCCCTCACTTACAGGCTTTAACATGGGCAGCACGTCAGGGTCATAAAAATGTAGTTTTGAAGTTGCTTGAACTTGGAGCTAATAAAATGCTACAAACCAAAGATGGAAAGACACCAAGTGAGATTGCAAAAAGAAATAAACATCTAGAGGTATCCTATATATTAATTTTTCTCTGACATGTTACATTATTATTTCAGAACTTTGTATTATTTTGTTAGAACTTACAACTGTTCTAATAGTGTAGCTGGCTATTATTAAATGCTTAATTAAATATTTAATTTTCCTTTGGCCAGTTAATGAAACCTTTATTTTACTAGAGTACTCACTTTTACTAAATAAGAGGCATTTATAATGTAATTTAAAAGCTATATAAAGAAATAATAAAGTCTTATTCTGTCCTTAGAAATAAAATTGTAATAGACCATTTGACAATTTGAACTGGTCCAGACTTTTAAAAATTAACTAGTGTTTTGAGAAAGCTAGTAAAATGTCAAAATTTGAACATGTAATTCAAATGTTTTTTAATTTTAATTAATACATATTAAAAATTTTTTAAATTCTTTAAGCTACATTTACTCCTGTACATGTGACAAGGTATATAATAAAGTGATAACATATTTGGGTGGATGATCTACTGTCATTCACATATTAAAGTCAATAATAAATATTTGCCAGACATTAAATCACTTTATTGATGCAAACTTTTAGTCTGAATAGTAAAGCTTTTGGCCAAAGGCCTATAATTTCTAAGCAAGGATATAATACAGTACAACTGTAAAACTAACATATATAGTTCAAGAGCTTCTAAACCTGAGTTTCTGAATTTGAAAGCATGTAACATTCCATAAGTTCCATCACATAATCAGACCATGCCACTTTTACTTCATGGAAAATAACTTTCTCTATATTTTAAGCAATCTGATAAACATGTCTTTCATTTCCTAACTCAAATCTGCATTTCCAAAATTATTCTAGAGTAATTACTAATTACTGACATAATTACTAATTACTAGTGTGAAACTTCAAAAAGAAATCTATTGTTTTTCTTCTAAGCTTTGAAAATTTGGAATATTTAATTAGTTTACTGCATTATTAAGTTTAGGGTAGATGACACTGAATTTGACATATTAAATTTATGAACATCAAAGATTATTTTGTGTTATAAATTGTTTTTTAAAGAGATCTGATTTTGTGTTCTGGCTGATTATGTGACATAACCCTGACTTATTAAAAAGTTAGATTCTTAGTGTAGGTGATAGTATATAATAATGTTGACTGTATTTGAATGGCTTGTTAACTTTTTGCAGATCTTCAATTTTCTTTCTTTAACTTTAAATCCATTGGAGGGAAAGCTTCAACAGCTAACTAAAGAAGAGACTATCTGTAAACTATTGACAACGGATTCTGATAAAGAAAAAGATCACATATTTAGGTAAATAACATGTTTTCATTCAATAAAATATCTATAAATAAGTAAAAAGTATGCATGTCTTTAGTTTTAGTAAATATGATGACATTTAAAATATATTTTATACTTTTGCAAGCATTTTTTAAATATCACTGAGAAATGTCTGGATTTTAAATGCTTTTTTCTCCAGGATTTTAGAAAAATTTTATGTATGTGTACTAACAGTAATGAGAATAATTTCTGACTTTAAATAAAATAACAATGAAATTTATTTTTTTTAATTTTTAAAAAAATTTATTTATTTGACAGTAGGCAGAGAGGCAGGCAGAGAAAGAAGGGAAAGCAGGCTCCCCGCTGAGCAGATAGCCAGATACGGGGCTCGATCCCAGGACCCTGGGATCATGACCTGAGCCGAAGGCAGCGGCTTTAACCCACTGAGCCACCCAGGTGCCCCTGCAATGAAATTTATTTCTTAAAAAAAGTCTAAGATTACATTTTTGTTAGTGTTCAAACTAGACTTCATCTTGCTTTCTAATTCTTTTAGCAAATTTCTGACTTTATAAGCTAAAATTAAAAATACATTGTTTACTAAACACACTTCACTACATGGCCACAAAATTATCTCTGCTAACCCACATTTAAAATAATTAAATCTTTACTTTCTACAGTTAAAGAGATTTTCATGTATAGAGACCTCGCAAGGAACTTACATATAGGCAACTGTTTTACTGTCATCATTTTCTCTGTTTACTTAGAACTTCACTCAAGAAACCTTCCTTATTTCTTTGATATAACATAGGTCTAATGTGTAAATTTGCAACTATGATTGTGCACTTACAGTCTGTTCTGAAATTGACATTTCTATAAATGTGTATAGTTCATATACAGCATTTGGAGATCTGGAAATATTTTTACATGGTCTTGGACTTGAACATATGACAGATTTATTAAAGGTAAGATCTTGTGTGAGATACACTGATATGCTTATTTGTTAACTAAATATTAATTCATAAGCATGCTGATTTAAAAGTGCCAAGTACACTTTTCTCCATAATTTGTAATAGTTCCCATTTTAAACTTAAAAACATTTGAAAATTTATTATTCTAGAAATTTATATAAATTTGAATCTGGCTGGAATAAACAGTTTTTACTCACTGCCTGAAACCTTACAGAACTCCTCCTTATACTTTTAAGCCCTTAGTTTGTTTTTACAGTTTCTGATCTTCCCATATAGAATATTAGAAGCATGATTTTCAGTCAAACAAATCTGGTATCAGATCCTTGTTCTAATGATTAACTAAAATATGTTACTTAAATCTCTTTTTTCATAAGGATGATAATTCCTAGTTTAGGATTGTCATAGAGATTAAATTAGATCATATGCCTAGCATTGTTATAGGTACTTTGGGTATGTATTATGAGATTTGAATAGATGACAGTTATCAGCCATTTAGCTGATATGAAGCAGTAAAGCACTATTTGAGATATGCTCTCTTTAGGAATATACACATTCTGTTTAGGTAGTTCAGAACTGGGCTTCATTTTACAATCTTGAAACTTCCTTTTTTTTTAAGATTTTATTTATTTATTTGACAGAGGGAGATCATAAGTAGTCAGAGAGGCAGGCAGAGGTGGGGGAAGCAGGCTTCCTGCTGAGCCCCAATGTGAGGCTCAATCCCAGGACCCTGGGATCATGACCTGAGCCTAAAGCAGAGACTTAGCCTACTGAGCCACCAAGGCACCCCTTAAAACTTCTTCCTATTTGAGAAATACTGAGTAAAATTAAATGTTATTGATTACTTAATATGCAAGTAGAAATTTAAAATATTCATAAAACAATGTCAAATTTTATAAAACTATCTTTCTACTTATATGGCAGATATGTTATAATGATTTTCTTTGAATCTGGGAAACTGGCTATGTTTGTACTTTTTTAGGTAATTATATATATTCTGACACTCTACTGTCTATCCAGTAGTATAGTTCTATACCTACATATCCTATCCCCTTTTAGAACTGAAAGTTATTTAGGAGGGTAGCATATAACTGACTAATTTAGGACAGTTGCCTACTTCCCTTTCTAATGTTGTATTTATATCGAAATGTTGCATTTTTTTCTATTCTACAGGAAAGAGATATAATCTTTTTTCTATTCTACAGGAAAGAGATATTACCTTAAGACACCTTTTGACCATGAGGAAAGATGAATTTACAAAGGTTAGTGTCAGTTTCAAAAACTCCAGACATTCGTTCATATTTTAAGAATTCTGGATGCTTTTGTTTTCTATTTTAAAAATCCTAGAGGTACAGACTGTAAATTATCTTTTGATATGTTTTTTTATTAGATACAATTATGAATAATGTATTTAAAACCTTCTGTTACAATATGAAGTTGCTTTTTTCTTCAGATTAATCATGGCAGCTCAACTAAAACTGATGCTTCATTTCTAAATCTGAAATAGTTTTATAAAACAATTTACTTAAAAATAAGAGGTGGCTTTTTTTGTACATAGGTATGCATATGTATCCTCCAAATACTGTCCTTTGCTAGGTTCTCAAAAAGATCAAGACCTATTATTTTGCCATCTAGTATTATTAAGTAACAATTTGAAAAAAAGCTTGGGAAATACTAGAGATACTTTAATAGAGTGCCTAAAAAGTAATAATCTTCCTCCACGAACACATTGGAAACTTGAAATCTTCAATATTACAACAAGTCAAAATAAACATACTACTTAGCTTAATCCAGGAGAGAAAATTTAGTTAACACTAAAAGTAAAGACAAAGGAAGACATAATCCTTATTTAATCACTGATAATATTTTGAATAATACTTTGAAGGAAAAATTGTTTTACTGTGGTGGTTTTGGAAATTTTAGTATCTTGTAATTTGCTTTTAGAATCCAGTTTTGCAAAAAAATTGGCTATAGTCACTAGATATCTTTTTAATGATGTAACCTTGTCAGTCAAAAGTAAAAGTAAACCATCTATTTTTCAGTGTGTTTCTTACTTCTTATTTGTTTTTTTAAGATGTGAATTAATCAAGTAGAAAACTTCTTTAGTAATATTGAATATTAAATTACGCAAGTATGACTGTCTTGTTGCACCTTAAAATTATTTTTACTTAGAATGGAATTACCAGTAGAGATCAGCAAAAAATTCTGGCTGCTCTTAAAGAACTAGAGGTAGAAGAGATAAAATTTGGAGAATTACCTGAAGTGGCAAAGTTGGAAATCAGGTAAAATTAACATTAATATTGTGTAGAATCAGCTGTTCTTAAAAAAAGAACTAAAATGTTTAATTTTGATAGTTTCTGAGTCTTTACTTGATAGTCATTTTCCCAATAAAATGGATAGTTCATTTTATAATATATTGTGTTCTGAAGTAGGAGGTACTTTATAACATCAATTTTTATGAAGTAATTTTACCAAAAAGCAAAACAGTGCATCTTCTTGTTAACTCAGTTAGAAACATTCTTTTTTCATTGCCTTTTGTTAAATGAACTACATGAGATCCCATGCTTTTTGTAGTAAATCTCGAATACTTTTTAAATCATTTCAAGTGTCAAGTTGAAAATTCAGAGTAGTAATTTTTTCACAGGACAATAAGAAAATATTTGCAGTGTAGTTCAGCTATGTTTTCAGCCTTACTCTTTAAGGAATTATGTTGTCAATATATAAAGCTCAGTTTCAATATTATAAACATGTCAAGCACTGATTATTAGTAATATTAGTATTCTAAAACCTATTTTTTAAATAATTGTATTTTATTTTATTGATATTTTGTGGGGCAGTAAATTGCCTAACTTTTTAAGTGAAATAATTATAGAATTACAGGAAATTGCAAAGAGATGTTCAGGAAGGTCCCATGCATTCTTTACTCAGTCTTGCCCAGTACTAATATCTTGTATAACTGTAGTACAATATTAAAACCAGAAAACTGACATATGTGATACAATCCACATAGCTTATTAGCTACAAATGCAGTACTATCAGTACTAATGTATCCTATCCAAAAGTAACATTGCAACTATAATGAACATTGCAACTAAAATAAACATAAACACTTATAAAAATAAATGATAGATGTCCACATTTTAATATTTAGGGAAGTTTTCCATGGGATAGTTGAAATGATCCAGATTTCTCTAAAAAGCTTATTGCAAGATTGAATTATTTCTCTTAACTTTTTCCTTATAATAAGATGATCTTTATTCAAAATAATGCCTCAGTATTGTTTCATAATAATATTATAACTCTTAAATATTTCAACACTTTTAAATATTTGAAAGAATTTCAGTTGTGAGAACTTAAAATCAGCAAAATTTCTTGAATCTCTGTTACTTTTCTTAATTTTTTTAACTTATTGTCTCCATGAATGAATATTTTAAGTTCAATGTGAACTAAATTGGAAATTAAAATTTTTAATGTAACTTATTTATATGATGACAGAGTTGCCTGTAAGAACTTACTTTGTGGAATTTAATAGACAAGAATGTGCAGAATCCTGAATGGTTCACTTATTAAAACTGCTGGATTTTTTAAAAAATATAACTGGCAGACATATATTCCAGGAATTTGACCTTGTTATTAAATCACAGACTTTGTTTACATGCTGTTATGAAAAAGGTTTTACTTCCCATTTGTTCAAAGTCATTCTTTAAAGAAGAAATTAGTCATTAAGTCATAAGAAAACTAACAGCAGGAAAAGTTGAACTGATTGATTATAATCTTCTGGTAATGTGACTTCAACAATCTAGCTACTGATTTATTTTATAATACTTTCCTTCTAAGTGTTAACTTTTCTAAAATAGTCTGTTACAAGAATACATGCACAGTACATTTACTTTTTTCTACACTTAGCATTACTATGTTTGCAGAATTAGAGAATGCAATTTAAAAATAATGACTATTCTGTTACTACCTTGATATATTTTGAACTGAAATAGTACAGTTTATGTCCAGACCTTTTCTCTGAGCCTACCTGACATTTACTCAAATATATGAAAAACATCTCATAACTGTG
Organism: Taxidea taxus jeffersonii; assembly: GCA_003697995.1. Lineage (NCBI taxonomy): Eukaryota > Metazoa > Chordata > Mammalia > Carnivora > Mustelidae > Taxidea > Taxidea taxus. Next base: position 184,961 of record ML105227.1, read on the forward strand.
TCCATTAAGGAAACTATTTCTCCTCTAAAAAGAAGATACAGAATTTATGTAAAAATATATTGTTCACATCTATTATTTATAAACATTCCAAAATTAGGAACTCTAAATATTTAACATCAGGGGAATGGTTGAATTACATTGCATTAATATATTCTATTCTGTCCTTCAAATTATTTTAAGACTTTAAAAAATACTCATAATAAGTATAAAAGGCAAATATTAAATGGAGTATGAGGTATAATGCCAGTTGTATAAATGCATATGAAAAATACTGGAAGAAAATGTGTGCTATAAGGAAATACTCTAGCAGAAAATAGTACCAGTTATTATCTTTAGGTGGTAAGAGTAGTGGTAATTTTAATTTTTCCAGGTATTTTTATCTTTTATTTGAAGTACCTTCATTTCAGGTATAAATTTTTTTGTTTCAGTGTCCCAAAATTCGTTGTTTATGCACCACAGCCAGTGCTCCATGCAGTATGTGCCCTTCTTAATACCCACCACCAGGCTTACCCAACCTCCCAGCCCCCTCCCCTCCAAAACCCTCAGTTTGTTTCTCAGAGTCTACAATCTCTCATAGCTTGTCTTCCCCTCCGATTTCCCCCAACTCACTTCTCCTCTCTATCTCCCGGTGTCTTCCATATTATTCCTTATGCTCCACAAGAAAGTGAAACCGTATGATAATTGACTCTCTGCTTGACTTATTTGACTCAGCATAATCTCCTCCAGTCCCATCCATGTTGATACAAAAGTTGGGTATTCATCCTTTCTGATGGAGGCATAATACTCCATTGTAGATAAGGACCATATCTTCTTTATTCATTCATCTGTTGAAGGGCATCTTGGTTCTTTCCACAGTTTGGCCACTGTGGCCACTGCTGCTGTGATCATTGGAGTACAGATGGCCCTTTTTTTCACTACATCTCTATCTTTGAGGTAAATACCCAATAGTGCAGTTGCAGGGTCATAAGGTAGCTCTATTTTTAATTTCTTAAGGAATCTCCACACTGTTTTCCAAAGTAGCTGCACCAACTTGCATTCCCACCAACAGTGTAAGAGGGTTCCCCTTTCTCCACATCCTCTCCAATACTTGTTTTTTCCTGTCTTGTTCATTTTGGCCATTCTAACTGGTGTAAGATGGTATCTCAGTGTTTTGATTGGAATCTCCCTGATGGCTAATGATGATGAACATTTTTTCATGTCTGTTAGCCATTCGTATGTCTTCTTTGGAGAAGTGTCTGTTCATGTCTTCTGCCCATTTTTTGACATTATTATCTGTTTTTTGTGTGTTGAATTTGAGGAATTCTTTATAGATTTTGGGTATCAGCACTTTGTCTGTAGTGTCTTTTGGGAATATCTTCTCCCATTCCGTGGGTTGCCCTTGTTTTGTTGACTGTTTCCTTTGCTGTGCAGACGCTTTTTATCTTGACGAAGTCCCAGAAGTTCATTTTTGCTTTTGTTTCCTTTGCCTTTGGAGACATATCTTGAAAGAAGTTGCTGTGGCCGATGTTGAAGAGGTTACTGCCTATGTTCTCCTCTAGAATTTTGATAGATTCCTGCTTTCCTGTCTTTTATCCATTCCGAGTTTATCTTTGTGTGTGGTGTAAGAGAATGGTTGAGTTTCATTCTTCTACACATAGCTGTCCAATTTTCCCAACACCATTTATTGAAGAGACTGTCTTTTTTCCCCTGTATATTTTTTCCTGCTTTGTCGAAGATTATTTGACCATAGAGTTGAGGGTCCATATCTGGGCTCTCTACCGTGTTCCACTGGTCTATATGTCTGTTTTTGTGCCAGCAACATGATGCCCCCCCATTTTGTTTTTCTTTTTCAACATTTACCTAGCGATTTGGGGTCTCTTCTGGTTCCATACAAATTTTAGGATTGATTGTTCCAGCTCTTTGAAAAATGCCGGTGGAATTTTGATTGGGATGGCATCGAAAGTATAGATTGCTCTGGGCAGTACAGACATGTTAACAATGTTTATTCTTCTGATCCATGAGCATGGAATGCTCTTCCATCTTTTTGTGTCTTCTTTAATTTCTTTCATGAATGTTCTGTAGTTCCTCGAGTACAGATCCTTTACCTCTTTGGTTAGGTTTATTTCCAGATATCTTGTGGTTCTTGGTGCTAAATTTTATCCCAATACTTGACTTCACACTTTTAAAACATGGCCTGTTTTAATTTACACCATGTCATGCTGCAGTAAGAAATAACTTCTGTCAGGACGCCTGGGTGGCTCAGTTGGTTGAGTGGCTGCCTTCGGCTCAGGTCATGGTCCCAGCGTCCTGGGACCGAGTCCTGTATCGGGCTCCTTTCTTGCCAGGGAGCCTGCTTCTCCCTCTACCTCTGCCTGCCACTCTGTCTGCCTGTGCTCGCTCACTCTCTCTCTGACAAATAAATAAATAAAATCTTTTTTTAAAAAAACAAAAAAACTTGTCATCCCAGAAAGTTCCTTTGTGCCTCTTTTTAATCCATCCCAATTAAAAATAAAATAAATAAAAATAAAAGCACTACACTTAAAAATAACTTCTAGATGATTTATAATAACAAAATTTATTTATTGAGCACATGTATCATAGCTGCACCTGAAATGGATCTCCTTCTTGTTATTATTCTGAGAATAGGCTGGAGAAACAGCCCCACCCATGACATGTTGCTCTTATGGCACAGGGAAAAGAGAGATATATTCTAACAGGAGGTATATTGTACAGTTCTGGGGTGGGGAGTGGGCAGCCATTCACAAAGTATATATATGATGAATGCATACTATAGAGTTGCAGTTTTTACAACGTGCTTGTCAATATTCAGTGGCCCTGAAAATTATGCATCACAAGAAGGGTATGTAGTATGTATTTTCCTTTTATTCATTAAGACTGTGTAAATTTATATTCAAGTACCATCTCTGTGAAGCATTATGAATTCTTTATTCCCGCTATACTAAGTTCATTACCTCCAAGTTTTAGATGTCTCAACTATAAGCTAATGTTAACATCTGCCTTATAGGAATTGTAGGGAGGAATTAAAGAATGGCAGATGTAAAATAACCAGTGCATTGCCTTCATGTAATAGATACTCAATATTGATACTTTTATATTCCTTCTTTATATGTGCCTTTGAATAATGAGATTATAATTCTGTGTCTACCTCTCCTGCTGAAGCTCGAGATCCTCAAGATTGGAGACTTGTTTTCTTTGTATACCCAATTCTGATTCATAGCTAATACATATTAGCTATTCTATAAATATTTTTAAAGAATATAGTAAATATTATGACTAGACATTGAGTAACTAACCCAGTAAAATGAAGTAAATTGCTCACATTAGTGATTCCTATTTGTTTGTTTCCTCTCTTTAGTGGTGACGAGTTCCTCAACTTTCTTCTGAAATTAAACAAACAGTGTGGCCATTTAATAACAGCTGTACAGAATATCATTACTGAGTTGCCTGTAAATTCTCACAAGGTATTCTATAAAACTTGTTAAGAAAAGTATGAGTGCTGAAGAACATTCCAGATAAGTTAATGATAATTCTCTAAACAGTGGTCTGGTAAAATTGTAAGCCACATAAAATATAAATAAGTCAATATGTTTAGGGGCGTCTGGGTGGCTCAGTGGGTTAAAGCCGCTGCCTTCGGCTCAGGTCATGATCCCGGGGTCGTGGGATCGAGCCCTGCATCGGGCTCTCTGCTCTGCGGACAGCCTGCTTCTTCCTCTCTCTCTCTCTCTGCCTGCCTCCCTGCCTACTTGTGATCTCTGTCTATCAAATAAATAAATAAAATCTTTAAAAAAAAAAGTCAGTATGTTTAATTATTACTCCTTTATGTACTAATTAATTGAAAAACTGTGTTCAAGTAAAGGAAAATGAGTTAGACCAAAAATTAAACTGATCTGTGTATTGAGCTTAACATTTCTTAAAGGGAATATAGTTGTTTAAAGTATAAAGTGACAGGAGACCCAAGTGAAAGTTGAAACAAAACAATGTGTTGAGTGTTATTAAAAACCATATCAATATAAGGTTTGTTGATGAAGGAAAAGTTAAATAGAGAAAGTGTAAGTGACCTGTAAAAGCAAACTTTTTTGGTAGAGTTTTTCATGTGATTTGGTTTTAGCTATTTGTTTATAGTGAAAAATACTTAATGCACTTGTTTTCCTCTGATTTTTATGTAACACTAATATAGTAGTCTTATCATTCTTAAAACCTTCATGAATTTATTTGTTCACCATAAATTCTATTATTACTAAATATTAGTCTCCATAAAGTCATATATACATATATTTTATAAATGTATTCAAGAAACTGATGTGACTATATAAAATCACTAACTTCTTTTTGGTGTCAGAATTTATCCTGAACAAAAAATGCTTTTCAGTTACATAATTCAATGGGTAAGAATACTGTGTAATTTTTGTAGATACAAAGTTGTAAATGGTCATTTCCCATTCTTTAAAATGTGACTTTTGAAAATATTCACAGATAGTACTAGAATGGGCTTCTCCCCGGAATTTTACTTCAGTTTGTGAAGAACTGGTTAGTAATGTTGAAGATTTGAGTGAAGAGGTCTGCAAATTAAAAGATTTAATTCAGAAGGTATGTATTTAATATTTTAAAAGGGGAAATGTACAAATAATATGTCAGATGATGAAGCAGTTCTGACAAGAGCAACTTAAGCTCCCACTAGACAAGTGGAAAAAGGAAAGAAAGAAGGAAGAAATATAAGAAACAAACTTTGTGGGTTATTATAGGAATGCAGACTAAAAGAACAAGATGTATGATTTTCATCTTTTAAATTAGCAAGGTAGCATGCATCACCATACCTATTACTGGGTTTGCACCAAGTTGCTATTTTCATGTGAGACTGGTGTCACAGCCCCTTTCAGAAACAGTTTGGCAAGATGTGCCAAGGACCGTAAAAATAATTGTATCTATCAATAATTTAATGATTCCAAAATTGTATATGCCATAATGTCCTATGTCAGAAGAATGGCATAACCAGTTATGGTAAACCCATTTGTTATAATGATATGCAGCCAAAAATAAAGTAATGAAAATCAAGTATTACCATGTTAAAGATGTGAAGTTATATTCTTTCTTATATATAAATACGCAGATGAAAAATAACGAAAATGACGTTTATCAGTTCTGTTGATGAGATAGATTTTTAGATGAAATATTCTATTTTCTAGACTTTCTGGGTGGCTCGGTTGGTTAGGCAGCTGCCTTGAGCTCGGGTCATGATCCCAGAGTCCTGGGATCGAGTCCCACATCGGGCTCCCAGCTCCACGGGGAGTCGGCTTTTCCCTCTGACTTTCTAGCCTCTCATGCTCTCTCTCACTGACTGTCTCTCAAATAAATAAATAAGTAAATCTTTAAAAAAAAAGGTATATGCTTTTTTGGTGTTGTTTCCGTATTCATCTAGAACTATATATCTAGATGATTTTCCCCCCTCTTAAGAAAATTGGCTATGGGACGCCTGGGTGGCTCAGTTGGTTAAGCGGCTGCCTTGGGCTCAGGTCCTGATCCCAGCGTCCTGGGATCCAGTCCCATATTGGGCTCCTTGCTCAGCAGGGAGCCTGCTTCTCCCTCTGCCTCTGCCTGCCACTCTGTCTGCCTGTGCTCACTCCTGCGCTCTCTGTCTGACAAATAAATAAATAAAAAATCTTTAAAAAAAAATTGGCTATAACAAGATCTAAGTTGCTGAAATCGGGAACTCTGTTGAGGATATGTAATAAAGGAAAACACTTTCTTTTGACTCAAGAACTCACTTCTGAGTTCTCCTAGTCTATTTAATAAATATCTTTGGTATCTATAATTTTTTTGTGAAGTAGCTGAAGTGAATGTCAGATTATTCTTTAAATTTGTGAAGGTTCAACCCATAAGTCATTTGATATCTCATTAATATTTTATCAAAAAAAGTTCTTCTCAAAATCAGCTTTATACATGTTCCAGGTAATTTGTCATCCTAGCTATGACCATGTGTTCAGTTAAAAGAGTCTTTTTGAAAGTGAGTAGAAAATTGTGAAGCAAATTTTACAAAATAATAAGGGAATAAATAAATTTTAAATGGGCCAAATGAGCAGTATATCTCAGAATTCTTATAGACAGTACCTCCTTTCTAGAGAAAGAAGCATCTTAGAAGTTGTATTATCTCTGACATTTATTCAGTCACAATCATTAGAGTGTCTATTGTATGTCAGGCAACTGTCCTACCCATTAGTCTCCTAACTACACTCCCACTTTTGTGTTCCTTTAATCCATACCACTCTTCAAACAACCTTTCTCATATAAAAATCTAGTTTTCTACTTTCTGAACTTGTTGACGACATGAGAATTATAGCACCACTCGTCTTCACTACCTTCATCATCTTGAAGAAGTGAAGGAAAATCGTATTGATTTTACTTTACTTAGTGTGGTATTTGTCATGAAGATCCAGGGGAAATTTGGATGGACTATGTAAAGACACTTCCTGCAAAGCATTTTCCTTTAAGATTTAGTGTAGGAAATCCCCCCCCCCCAAGACATCTTTCCTCAGGATTGGTAATTATTTGTTTTCTCCAAGATGAACTAAAAACATTTGGGGAGAGGGAAGAAGACTGAGATGAAATTAGAGAGGACAGGTTTTTCCTAAAGGAATGAAATTAAGAAGCACTGCTTTAGGGGTGACTTTGACTCTAAAACATAAATAATTCAATCAGGTACTGTGATATTTATTTTAATATGTGTACCTATAAGGAGAAACCTTAGCTTTCTTTAGCTAAACATAGTCTTTTTCAAAACTCTGGCTTTCCCTACCTTAAATTTATACATTTCTATATTAGAACCAGCCTTGAAAATACACTTACTGGTTTATAATAATGGTAGATACAGTTCTTTGGTCAGAAAAGTCTTAATTTTTGAGCAAGCTTTATATTGGTTTTTCTGGATTAGTCTAAAATAGTAATCACCATGAGATTTGATTTAGGGAACTGTGAAGGCTTCCAGATTTGGGAGTATGCTATTATGCCTGTTAAGCTTGTGATACTTCAGTTTACCAACAATAACTGAAGCAAATTTTTTAAAAATATGAGTTACCATAGATAAGTGTATGGAGGTAACAAAGAGAGAGGGTAGGAGAGGTCAAGGCTAGACTTTAACACCACATCACTCTCTTTCAAAGCAACACACTGACAGGCTCCTGTCAGAAAGGGTCATTCTAAGTAATTGGTTAATAAAAGGAATGGCTGTCTCAGGATTCAGTAAATGGAGCATCAGTGTCAAAAAGGAATCTGTTACTGAATGAAGCCATTTGGAAGTCAGGCCAAGAATACAGTATTAAGGAGATTGGCACTGAAGTCTGTTTTCTGCTGTAAATTTAAAATTAATTTTGCAAGCTTTTTAAATTAAATATTTACACTGTAGATTTTAGATGTAGTTATTCTTGCTAATGTTGAAAATATTTATGTCATCACTCTAGCCCAGTATGTTTCTAGTATATATCACTCTATAAATGTGCCTGATTCTTTTTATCTTTTGAAGATCTTTTGGCTGCTGCTCATTCTCCTTCTTCTGCTCCTCCCCCATCAGCTATCTCTCTCTCCTTTCTCTCTCTCAAACACATACACACAATCCACACACTTGGTTGGGGGGCCTTCTTTAGCAACAGAGTTCTGTAGGAGTATTTAGAAACTGACTGGGTCATGTGCTTTCATTGCTAAGAAGTCCTAAAAGAACCACTTAAGTTTTTGTTAGTATTTGTTCCTACAATTATATTTAAATAAAGGATTAAACTTCTAGCAATAGCATCAAATCCTCTAGTTTTTGATAAATTTCATGTATTGTAGGTATAAGAATGGTTTACTTTTTTGTAAGAAATCATTTAATCTTTAAATACAAAGGGAAAAATATCAATTGTCATTGCTTGTAGGTAAAAATAGAAACATTCGGGGCACCTGGGTGGCTCAGTGGGTTAAAGCCTCTGCCTTCGGCTCAGGTCATGATCTCAGGGTCCTGGGATCGAGTCCCGCATCGGGCTCTCTGCTTGGCAGGGAGCCTGCCTCCTCCTCCTCTCTCTCTCTGCCTGCCTCTCTGCCTACTTATGATCTCTCTCTGTCAAATAAATAAATTCTTTAAAAAAAATAGAAACATTCAAGGAACTTTATCTCTTGATAAAAAAACATGATTTTAAAATGTAATAATCTATCAAAGCATTTATTCTTAATGTGAAACTAATTCACCATGATGGGATCCTAGGCAAAAAAGATGGTTTTTTAAGACATATGTGTTCACTTAAATCTTCCATGGAAATCTTGCATTGGCTGCCTCTACATCAACTGAATTAACATGGATATTTTATTTTTAAAAGTCAAAGATATTTTCAGTGTACTGTACATTAATTCTTTTCGTTTTCTCATACTAAATATTAGTTGCAAAATGAGCGAGAAAATGATCCAACTCACATACCATTAATGGAAGAAGTATCAACATGGAATAGCAGAATTTTGAAGAGGACGGCTATTACAGTATGTGGATTTGGGTTTCTTCTTTTTGTTTGCAAGCTAACCTTCCAGAGAAAATAACCATAACATTTGTTTTGAATAATGTATGTATAATTCAGACTACCTATGAATGTTGCTTTTAATTATTTCTGGCACAGTATAACTACATTATTTGCTGATACTCCATAGGAGAAATTATGATAGCATAGAGCAAAAAGTTTCTTTAGAAGATGGTTTGTCAGTTTGAGTTAAAAACATAATTTGCTATACTGTTATGTGAATTTTGATCAAGAGTAAATTACAAGTGATTCTTGTTTGATCCTATGATTCTAAATCACATTCAAAATAAAAGTTTTATCTAATATTCTTTGACATTTAAAAGCAGTGTGTTCCTGATTTTTAACTGTAGAGAACAAACAGGTGGCTACCAGAGGTGGGTGGGAGATGGGGGAATGGGGGAAATAGTTGATGGGGCTTAAACAGGGCACTTATGATGAAAAGAATAAAATAATTTAAAAAAAAAAACTGTTCCTTTGCCACAGTGAATCTTATACAGAATTTGTAAAATGTTCATAAGTTAGTACCCTTTTTTTAGTCCTTACTTTTCTCTTCCATTATTATAAGGAATTTATTTAATTTTTTTGGTTATATAACATTAGGAAATTAATAATTTTGAAATTATTTCAGAGAATGCAAAGGATAAGGATAAAATGTAAGAATTTTGAATTATGGATTAAAAACTTAGGGAGAATATTTCAGATGTAAATTTAAAAAGAAAATTTAGAAAATAGTATAGAAAGCACAAAGTACCTTAAAATTTTTTATGTAATGCATCCATGGGAACTATCATATGTACTATGTGTAACATTGTTGTTGTTTTTTTAAGATTTTATTTATTTATTTGACAGAGAGAGACAACACAAGCAGAGGGGCGGGGCGGAGTGGGAGAGGGAGAGGGAGAAGCAGGTTTCCTGCCAAGCAGGAAGCCCAATGCAGGGCTCAATCCCAGGACCCGGGGATCATGACCTGAGCTGAAGGCAGACGCCCAATGACTAAGCCACCAGGCACCCCTATATGTAACATTCTTAAAGATGTTTTGAAAGTGAGTAGCAGGTGGCAAATAATTTCTCATAATCAATCTAAAGAAGTGTAGTACATGATTTTGGTTTTTCAAAATCAAGATGATGATACTCAGATTTTAAAAGTGAAGGTTAAAAAGGTCAGGCCCAATTTCACAGGAATATAATAGTTAAATCTGGCTTGACTTACTACCATACTTAAACAGATACAGTTGATCTATAACTGTTGAAAGGTAAACCTCAAGCAAAAGGAAAAAATTGTAGAAAATAAGAGTAGCATAAGGAACTATAATTAGTGGTCATATCTGCTCTTGTATGTATCAAAGCAGCAAGACTTGCATCATTCCTTTTCTGAGAATATACTCCACCGTATATCACTGGAAGAAACTGGTGTCTGACATTTTATCCTAAGTGCCATAGCAAGACTTTTTTTTTTTTCTGATATCCCTCAATTTAAATGGGCTCAAGACTTAGAACTAAACTAGACTAGGATAGATGAGGTCCTTCTTTCAACACAGATCGTGTTTCACTCCTAGCACACTTAGGCAAACAGAAGTTAGTTTCCTTAAAAACACAACAAAACAGACATACTACCTGATTATTTAACAGTAGTCTTTCACCTCAGTTTATCTTGAAGATGATCTTGTCTGTGGCTGAATAGGTCATGGTTTTTTTCCTCTAAACAAACCAAACTGTTTGCATCTCTCAAATACTAGGATGAACTATGAAATGCAAACTGATAAAATATTTGCTTTCCAAAGAGATTACTATAGTCCTTAAAATAGTGATCTGCCCCAGTGTACTTCAAACATAATTAGTTATTCAAGGGAAAGAAATACTGTAAAGTCCATTTTATCTGCATATTCTCAGTATGTTTTTACTTCCTTGACAAATATAATTTTGGATTACAGACTGAAAATAAATAGGCCAGCATTTGTTGTGATTAAATTGTTTCTTCAGGGATGCCTGGGTGGCTCAGTCGGTTAAGTTTCTATCTTTGGCTCAGATCATGATCCCTGGGATCTAGTGAGTCCCGCATCAGGCTACCTCCCCAGCAGTGAGTCCTTCTCCTTCTTCCCCTCCCCCTGCTTATGCTTTCTCTCTCTCTCAAATAAATCTTTTTAAAAAATTCTTTCTTCATGCATAAAGTATCAACAGAATAAATAAGATTTTCCTCATCACTTAAAAATTGCTAATTTTACCTAGAGTATAATAAGCCTCTTCCTACCCTGTTGACTTAATTACAGTGCTTTACTGTAAGAGGGGTGTGTCTTCTGGAATGGTCATTCTTTTACAGGATCGTACAAATCATTTTTCTTCTCTTCTTAAAACAAGTCCCACATTGACCCCTCTAAAACCACACAGATAGAAATGTAAATCAAGTGTTAATTCTATGCAGTTGAAAGTAGAAAAACTTTAATTAACTAGTATTTAATTTTTAATTAGTTGGGATCAAAAATGTTTCTATATCTTAGAATCAGCTTTGGAACCCAAATAATCCATTTTGAGCACCTCTTTCAAAGAAAGATAAGCATGTATACTTGCCACTCTCCTTAAGTGGGGTGCTTAGTGCCACCTGGCAACTCTTATTCGATTTCCCCAGTATGTCTACCAGCTTTTTCACTGGATAACTACTTTGATTGTCTGTCCTCAAAGTTCTAAGACCTCCTCCTCACCTCACTCTTAAATGATGGCCTTGCTTTTTACTGCCCTCAGGAATAGAATTAGTTAAAGAAGAACTTCCAAACTGGGTTTCCTTTAGTTAGGGAGTCAGCAGACTTTCTTGTAAAGGGCCAGATAGTCGATATATTAGGCTTTACAGGCCACGCGGTCTATGTCACAACTTCTTAACACAGCTATTGCAATGCAGAAGCACCTGTAGGCAGTATGTAAATGAATGGAAGTGAGTGTGGTACGAGAAAATTTTACTTAGAAAAACAGGTGGTTGCCCAGATTTAGCGCCCCCAACCTGTAGTTTACCAACCTAGTCGAAGGTCACGGAGTTACAACTAAGAGTTGTCTTAATTTATAGATAGCCTCTGCCTTTTGATTGTTTAATCCACCCACGTTCCTGTTACTCTTTGTGTATTATTGGTATGCTAGACAGAAATGTCCATCATTTTACTCTTGTTTTCTATATGACTTACATAGAAAAACGTCTTTTAATGATTTTTTCACCATATTTTTTAGTTATTTTCTTCATGGTTGCTCTAGGATTCACCACATGTACATCTTAACATGTAGGAATCTCTTGAGACTTCTAAGTTCTAGGGCCCTTTTTAACTGTCTCCTTTTCTGATTATTCTTATAGGCTGTCTGCCACATTTGGTATTACACCCAACCCTCAGGTTCCACCAATTACTGATTGATTGCTCACATGGCATGCCCTGGGGTGTGAAGTGCCCAGCAGTCTGATAGAAAGTCAGATTTTGAGGTTTACCCCAACCAGGGGAGGGCCCTTCTTAGCTGTCTCTTTCCCTGGTTCTCTCTGGTGAACTAGCTGGCCTACGGTTTAGCTTGTTGCTCCTGATTAAGAATATGTATTGTATGGGGCACTGGGCGTTATACGCAAACAGTGAATCGTGGAACACTACATCAAAAACCAATGATGCACTATATGGTAAATAACATAATGAAATTTTAAAAAATAAAAAGCTATTGTCTTTGAGGATGACCTTATGCTTGATTTTCTCCACATTCTCTTTCAAATAAAGTCAGTTCCTTTGGGGAGAAGTTTCAAGCTCTCCTTAGACGGATTCTACCCCTGGGCAACAACTCTGAGCCACTTTCTGAGTGCTGGGTAAGGCAGTAGCCTCTGGTCTACTGGGTTGATTCTCACAACTCTGCCCTGTAAGTGAGCTGGCCTGAGAGAGATCAGGCCCCAGTATTCTGGCCTGTGATTTCCGGGATCCACTCATTATCTTGCGGGACTCAATGCAAGGAGAAAGCCCTTAACTCAATCAGCTATACATCAGAATTTAGCCACTTAAGCTCAGAGTTGGGGGAGCATAAGAAAGCTGGTGGCTTGTCCAGATGAGATATGGTAATCCTTATTTGGTAGCTTAAGGGAGAGGCAGCCCATCCTCTTGGCCACATTGTCCCAGAGTGGAGCTCCTGCAAAGCTGAGCTGACTTGGGCCGCAAGGGGCAGGTTGTAAGGGAGAGAATGGATCATGATTTAATATTCTTTCCGAGTTTTAGTAGATTTCCTTGCGTAAATGTTTTCCTCATTGGTTATGAACCCTTAGGACTCTTTCCAGAGACTTTAAATAAAGGTGGTATTTTTATAGCTTTCTCTAGCTTTGTTTCTCTGGAGAATAATACCATGCTGCTCCTCACACTTCCATCCTGGCAGAGAAATTCCTTAACCAATATTTCTAGGGTATCTGCTATGTGCGTAGTATAGTGCTTGGCCCAGAAGAGTGTACAAAAATTTTTTGAAGCCAGAAACATTAGCTAAATACTTCTCAGGTAGGCTTTACCTAGTCCTAGGTTAATATCATACAATGCCAAAAATTCTCAGAGCACCTAAAGTCTATTGGAAACAGAAGGGAAAGACCCACCTAGGCTTGACTAGGATACATTAGGGCTAGATAAATGGTGGGTAAAGCAAGGCTACACTTTCAGTTTTGAAAGCTTTTCTGTGGGAGGTATTTGAGCTAATACCTAACTTAAATGTACTGCATTTAGTAAATACAGAAAACAGGCTATTTAAAATCCTAAAAGGGTATCACCCAGAAATTAAGCCAGTTATAATTTCAAGCACCAGAATCAAAATTGAGTTTTGGTTTCTTTTATGGGATGATTTTATAGTGAAACATTTTTTTTATCTTAACACTATGTGAAAGTTAATCTTTAAGAACACAGATAACCATGATGACTTCTGTTTGACTCCAAGTCACTCTGTCACTGCTTAATAAATAATTTGTAGCTCTGTGGGGGTGGAAATAGGGTGGGGATTTTCTTTCTGGCACATCCACTAGTGAGTAATACATTTATTTCAAGTGCCAATAAAAATGTTATACTGGACTTATGTGACACATTTGTTAGTTATTAGAGAAACCAATTCTAAGCCATTTGAGTAAAGTTCTATTATATTTTTGTACCTGTAAGTTCAGACTATCTTATCAATATTCTAAACAAAATGAACAAATCTTTAATAGTGCATTACAGTATTTTCTTTACCATTAAATAAAATAAAATAAGGATATTTTCAGGAGTGACACCATCTCTGGACTTCTCTCAGTAAAATAATATCACCTTTTTCTTTTTGACTGATCTTTCATAATTGTTTCCATGAATTTTCTTCTTGGAGACTTTCAAATACCTTAATCTCCTTTACTTTTTTTCCTTTTGAAATCCATGTCACTGTTAGCACGCTCCCTCTTCCTGCTCACCCCCTAACCTGTCCCTCACCTCTCCAGTGCACATGAAATAGAAAGTAGCCTAGGTTCCAGTGCTGTTGTCATTAGTGTATACATTCTGTGGGTCTTGATTTCCTCATCTGTAAAATAGATTATTTCTAAGACTGACTCAGAATAATGCCTTCTTCAGAAATACATCCAATTTGGAATTCTGAAAATAGAACAAAACCTTAGGGGCTTTACAAGAATAAGTGTTTACTAAGCAAATTGAACCCCTCATGAGGGTTTTGCTTTTGATCTCACATTCAGAATGTGATTTTAATTTTGGTTGCTGCCAATTTTATATTTTTGGCATAATTACTAGGAATGACATTTCAACTCATTAAATGATTACTGAGTTCTTAGTATGTGTAAGACATTATACCCATATATTACATATTTTATATGAGATCAGAAAATCTAAATACTTTATTATTAAGAGAGACAATAGGATTACTGTTATTTCAAGGATGTAAATGTTAAAACTGCGAGACTGCATCATAAGAACAGGTGTGGCTGAGTGGTTTATTTCTTTAATCAGATTTCCATACTTGAGAATATGGTGAAAGACTGACCTACTTTTCCTTGTGGGGTTAGGGCTCAGCCTCAACTATGCCCTTCTATAAAACACAGTTACAGAAGGAAAATTGGCATAATTCCCAATATGTGAAATCTTTTAGAAGAGATTTAGACCGAATTTAAAGTAAATTTCTACTCATCATGGATTCAGGCTCATTAACGTTAAACCAATTTGGGGAGTTGCAGATGTATAATTTTTCCTGCCCCCAGTGTAAGGAATTAAAATGAGACCCCTAGAATCTTCAGTAGTAATACTGTAACTATCCAGTCAGGGGTAGTATTATAATTAATTTTCATATTAGTGACAGTATTATAATATAGTCATGGTTAGCCATGGCCAACCAAGACTGGACTTAAAATGGAGAAATGAAAACTTAAAGTTGTTACAAAAAGTCCCTAAATCAGCTTCTAGATAAAATAGGAGTGGCCTTATAGAATGAAAGAAAAAACTGCAGATTTTGTTCTTAGTATGGTTTTGTTTCCGTAAGTGGCTTCTGTGATGTGGCTCCTAGATCTCCTTTAGGAGTAAAGGACTTACTACCCCAGCTGCTGTGAGTACAGGGAGCACACAGGCCTTCTTGGGAGTTTTCTCCAGTAAAGCAAGCTGCCTTCCCCAAAGCAACAGCTTCCCCCAAGCTTCCAGGGATGGCTAATCAACCTAGGGGTTTAAAGGTCCCACCTACAGGGGACCTCGTCCCAACTCAAGATAACTCTAACGGACCACCCTGCTGCAGAGCTCCCGGTAGGCCTGGCTGAGGCCTTCACTGAGACTGTGATCTCTCTCCAATCTGTCCACTCCTGTCTCCTCCCTTCCCTTGCACAGGTGTTGCTCTCCAGAGCACTCCCACAGAAATGTCCAGGATGCTAATCTTCACCTCAGTGTCTGCTTCCTAAGGACCCCAGCTCTCACCAGCAGTGCCTTGCATAAGTCATGAAATACATGATTATTATTAATAATTATTTTCTCTGAAACTTAGTTTCCTAATTTGAAAAATAATGATTATCCTGAGCTAGGGTTGTTGTTAAGAGTGTTCAATGTAGTGACATGGAAGGGGTTGTAAAGTTTTATAATTAAGGAAGATTTGTAGCCAGGCAGACCTGTATTCCTGTTTCAGCTCTGCCTCCTACTAGCTGTGCAGCTTTTAGAAAGCTAGCTAAGGAGATGCCTGGGTGGTTCAGTTGGTTAAGCGGCTGCCTTCGGCTCAGGTCATGATCCCAGCGTCCTGGGATCAAGTCCCACATAGGGTTCCTTGCTCGGCAGGGAGCCTGCTTCTCCCTCTGCATCTGCCTGCCTCTCTGTCTGTCTGTACTCTCTCTCTCTCTCTCTCTCTAACAAATAAATAAAATCTTTTTTTAAAAAAAAAAAGAGGGAACACTTCTAAACTTATGAGGTCAGGATTACCCTGATAGTAAAACTGGACAAGGTCACTACAAGAAAAGAAATTACAGGCCAATATCCCTGATGAACAAAGGTATAAAAATTCTCAACAAAGTATTAGCTAACTGAATATAATAATACATTAAAAGGATCTCACACAATGATCAATTTGGATTCATTCCAGGACGCAAGGATATTTCAACATGCACAAATCAGTGTGACACATCACCTTAACAAAATGAAGAAATAAAAAAATCATAATTATCTCAAGAGACAGAAAAAGCATTTGACAAAATGCAACATCCATTTCTGATTAAAAATTCTCAACAAAATGGGTAGAGAGGAAATGTACCTCAACACAATAAAGACCGTATGTGACAAACCCATAGTAGCTATGTACTCAATAGTGGAAAAATGAAAGGTTTTCTTCTCAGACCAGGAATAAGACAAAGATGTCCACTCTTGCCACTTTTATCCCACATAGTACTGGAAATCATAGGTGGAGCAATTAGGCAAGGGGGAAAAAGTCATCAAATCAGAAAGAAAGAAAGCACCTGACGATATTATACATAAAATATCCTACAGATTCCACCAAAAGACTGTTAGAATAATTTTTTAAAGATTTTTATTTATTTATTTGACAGAGATACACTGAGAGAGGGAACACAAGCAGGGGGAGAGGGAAAGGGAGAAGCAGACATCATGCTGAGCTGGGTTCCCAATGAAGGGCTCGATCCCAGGACTCTGGGATACTGACCTGAGCTGAAGGCGGACACTTAACTACTGAGCCACCCAGGCGCCCTTAGAATAAATTAATTCAGTAAAATTTCAGCATATAAAATAAATATATAAAAGTCTATACTAGTAATGAACTACCAGGAAGAGGATTACAAAAACAAGCATATTTACAATTGCATTAAAAAGAATAAAATACCCATGAATAAATTTAACCAAGGAGGTTAAAAACATGTACACTAAAAACTAAGACAATGATGAAAGAAATTGAAGAGGGCATAGTAAATAAAAGGCTATCTCATGTTCATGGAGTAGAAGAATTAACATGTTAAAATGTCCGTGCAAACTAAAACAATCTGTAGATTCAGTGCAATCCCTATCAAAATTCTAATGGCATTTTCACAAAAATAGAACAATCCTAAAATTTGTATGGAACCACAAAGACTGTAAGTAGCCAAAGCAATCCTGAGAAAGAACAGAGCTAGAGGAAGCACACTTACAGATTTCAAACTGTATTACAAAGCTATAGTAACCAAAACAATGATTTTGGCATAAAAAGCTCATAGACCAATGGAACAAAATATAGGGCCCAGAAATAAACCTACACATATTTGGTCAATTAATTTACAACAAAGGAGACAGGGATATGCAAAGGGGAAAGGATGGTCTCTTCAATCAGTGGTATTGGAAAAACTGGACAGCCACATACAAAAGAATGAAATTGAACTACTATCTTGCAGTTTTCACAAAAATCAACTCAAAATGGAATAAAAACATGAGTGTAAGACGTGAAACCATAAAACTAGAAGAAAACATAGGTGGTAAGCTCTTGATGATTTTCTGGATTTGACAACAAAAGCAAAGACAACAAAAGCAAAAATAAATAAGTGAGACTACATAAACTAAAAAGGTTTGGACAGCAAAGGAAACTATCAACAAAGTGAAAAAACAACTTACAGAATGAGAGAAGATATTTGCATGTGACTTATCTCATAAGGAATTAATACCTAAAATACATGAAGAACTTATGCAACTCAATAGGAAAAAAATCCAGTTAACAAATGAGAAAAGTATACCTTAATGTATACTTTTTATACAAAAACAATGAGAAAAACAAATGAGAAACAAAAGACAAATGTTATACAAAAACAAATGTTATACAAACAAAAAACAAACTCAATAGGAAAAAAATCCAATTAACAAATGAGAAAAGTATACCTTAATGTATACTTTTTATACAAAAACAATGAGAAAAACAAATGAGAAACAAAAAACAAACAAATGTTATATAAAAACAAATGTTATACAAACAAAAACAAATGTTATACAAATGTTATACAAACAAAAACAAATGTTATACAAACAAAAAACAAATGTTATACAAAAAACAAATGAGAAAAGTATACCTTAATGTATACCTAATGTATACCTTCTTCCAAAGAAGACACACAGATGGCCAACAAGTACAGGAAATGTGCTCAACATCACTTATCAGGGAAATGCTAATCAAAACCACAGTGAGATATTACATTTACTGTAATGACTATTATCAAAAAAAGACAAGAAATAAGTGTTAACAAGGATGTGAAGTAAAGGGACCCTTGTACACTATTTGCATGAATGTAAGCTGGTACAGCCACTATGGAAAACAGTATGGATGTCCCTCAAAAAATAAAATTGGAACTACCATATGATCCAGCAATTTCACTTCTTGGAGTTTATCCAGAGGAAATTAAATCACTATCTCAAAAAGATACCTGTACTCCCATGTTCCTTGCAGCATTATTCACAATGCCCAAGAAATGAAAACAACCTAAGTGTCCATTAAGAGATAAAGTGTGTGTGTGTGTGTGTGATGGAATATTATCCAGCCATTAAAAATAAGGAAATCTAAAAAAAAATAATAATAATAAGGAAATCTAGTCTTTAGCAACGACATGGATGGACCTTGAGATCATTATGCTAGGTGAAATAAGTCAAAGAAAATACTGTATCATTACGTATATGTGGAATTTAAACATTTTTTTAAAATGACTCAGAGATACAGCCAACAGACTGGTGGTTGCTGGTGATGGGTTGAGGAGCAGATAAAGGTGGTGAAAAGGTACAAACTTCTAGTTACAAGATAAATCAGTCCTAGGGATGTAGCCTACAACATAGAGACTATAGTGAACTACATTGTATTGTATATTTGAAAGTTGTTATACAATAGAGCTTAAATGTTCTCACCACAAGAAAAAAATAATTTTAACTACATGTGGTGGTGGACATTAAATTTATTGTAATCATTTTGCAATACATACATATATCAAATCACTAAGTTGTACACTTAAAATTAGTTATATGTTAATTCTATCTCAATTTTTAAAAGCAGACATTTAGATGAAATATTAGTCATAAAAAAGAATGAAATCCTGCCATTTGAAACAACATGAAAGAAGTCAGAGAAAGACAAATAACATGTGATTTCCTTGTCCATGGAATTTAAGAAATAAAACAAAGAGAAAAAGACCAAAACAAAAGAAAAAACAGACAAATTTAGAGAACAAACTGGTGGTTGCCGAAGGGAGGTAGACAGGGGATGGGTGAAATAGATGAAGGAAATTAAGAGCACACGTTGTGATGAGCCCTGAGTAACATGTAGAATTGTTAAATCATTATACTGAACACCTGGAATTAATGAAACTGTATATTAGTTATACTTGAATTTATTTTAAAAAATGATAACATTTTTTAAAAAGCAGTAATTTGGGGGGCAGGCAGTATGTTATGTAGCAATACACAAATGGAAAAGTTATTCATTTTATTATTTCTTTATTGGTTAACCCCGAGATTACTATATTTATTCTTGACTTAGAATATGTATTCAACATGGTTTCATAATCACGCATTTTTATTTAGTTCATGCATTTTCTAATACCTTTTGAGACTTCTTTAACCCATAGGTTATTTAGATGCATGTTGCTTAATTTCCAAAAGTTCAGAAATTTTCTTGATTTCTTTCCCTCACTGATTTTCCATTTCATTCCATTTCAATCAGGGAACATATTTTATATAATTTCACTTCTTTTAATTTGCTAATGTTTATTACCCAGCATATCATCCTCGTGAATGTCTCATGTTCACTTGAAGAGAATGTATATTCTGCTGTTGTGGAGTGACATTCTATAAATAACTAAATTCAGGTGGTTGATGGTGTTTTTGAGTTCTGTATCTTGCTACTTTTCTGCATTAGCAAGAATTGTCTGCTCATTCTGCCAACTCCTGAGAGGGGAATGTTGATATCAGCTATGATTGTTAATTTGTCTGCTTTTTCTTCAGTTTGGTCAATTTTTGCTTCATAAGCTTTGCAAGCCGTTGTTTGGCGCATACACATTTAATATTGTATTTCTTCTTGGTAAATTGACCCTTTTATAGTTATGTCATGTCCCTCATTATCTCAGGTAAATGTGTTTGCTCATATACCTACTTTGATATTGACATGGCTACTTCATCTTTCTTTTAGTGTTTACATGATGGGCCTTCTCTTTTTTATCTATCTGTATTATTACATTTGAAATGAGTTTTTGAAATGAGTTTCTTATAGACCCAGCATATAGTTGGGTTTTGTGTTTTTATTTATTCAATCTTTATTTTTAAATTTTTGTGTTGGGACCATATATATTTTATATAATTATTGGTATTTCTTGATTTGTAGCTAGCATTTAATTATTTGTCTCCTAGTTTTGTTTTTCATTGCTCTGGTCTGCTTTTTTACAATTATTTGAACATCTTAATTTTTTGTGTTCTTTGCTATATCTCTGTATAGTCACTGTTATTGGGATTATATTATATATGTGTAACTTTTTACAGTTGATTCTAAAATAAACATTTTACAACTTCAGTTGGAATGTAGAAAGTTATCACCATATAAAGTACATTTACTCTCCTCACTTGATACTGTAGTTTCTTATGTATTATATCTACACACAATGAAAACACTATCAGACTTTTCCCTTTTTTGCCTTCAATCATCCAACATATTTTAAATACCTGGAGAGAAGAAGTTTATAATTTACCCAGCCATTTATCATTTCTCTTGCCTTTCCTTCATTCCAGGTTTTTCAAGTTTCCTTCTTATATCATTTCCCTTTTGTCTCAAGAAATTCTCTTAGCATTTATTTTAAACAGGTCTGCTGACAGTAAATTCATCTTCCTTCATCTGAGAGTCTTTATTTCACTTTCATTAATGAAGGATATTTTCATTGTATTTAGAATTCTGGGCTGAGGGTTCTTTTCCTTCAGAGCTTTAAAAAACATTGTTTAGAGCACCTTGGTGGCTTAGCCCTTTAAGCGTCAGACTCTTGATTTCACCTCAGGTCATGATCTCAGAATCCTGAGATCCAGCCCTGAGTGGGGCTCCGCACTCAGCTTGGGATTCTCTCTCGCCCTCTGCCCCCCACCCCAGCTTGTGCATGCATGCTCGTGCTCTTGCTCTCTCCTAAATAAATAAAATCTTGGGGCACCTCTGTGGCTCAATCATTAGGCGTCAAGTCATGATCCCAGGGTCCTGGGAACAAGCCCCACATTCGCCTCCCTGCTCAGCAGGAAGCCTGCTTCTCCCTCTCCTACTCCCCCTGATTGTGTTCCCTCTCTCGCTGTGTCTCTCTTGGTCAAAGAAAGAAAGTAAATAAATAAATAAATGAATAATAAAACCTTTAATCAAAATATTGTTTGATTTCCTTCTGCTTTCATAGTTTCTGATGAGAAATCTTAGTCATTTAAATCATTTTCCTTTGTTCTTCATAAGTAATGCATCGTCTGTTTCTGTCAGCTTATAAGATTTTTTCTTTGCCCTTAGCTTTCAGCAGTTTTATTCTGATGTGTCTTGGCATGGATCTCTTTGAGTATCCTGTTTGGGTTTGTTTTTTTTTTTTTTTTAAGATTTTATTTATTTATTTGTCAGAGAGAGTGAGCACAGGTGGACAGAGTGGCAGGCAGAGGCAGAGGGAGAGGCAGGCTCCCTGCTGAGCAAGGAGCCCGATGCGGGACTCGACCCAAGGACGCTGGGATCATGACCTGAGCCAAAGGCAGCCGCTTAACCAACTGAGCCACCCAGGCGTCCCTCCTGTTTGGGTTTTGCTGAGCTTTTAGAATCTCTAGATTTGACAAAATTTAGGAAGGTTTTCGCCATTATTTTTGCAAATTTTTGCAAATATTTTTTGTTGCAATGGGATGTTTCTCATCTCCTTCCAGGATTCCATGACATATTACACCTTATAGAATTGTTCCACAGATCCTGGAGGCTTTGTTCAATCTCGTTTTTAGGGCTAGATAATTTCTACTGATCTGTCTTCATGTTCACTTGCACTTTCATCTCCGTTTTGCTCTTGGTCTTGGCTAGTGAGATAAATACTTCAATATATCACTGTAAAATTGTGCACATTTTGGTTCTAAAATTTCTATGTTGTTACTCTTTCTGTTTTCTGTTTCTTTGCTGATATTTTCTATTATCCATTTGTTTCAAAAGTATTCATCCTGGGGTACCTGGGTGGCTTAGTTGGTTAAGTGTCTGCCTTCAGCTCAAGTAATGATCTCAGGGTTCTGGGATTGAGCCCCATGTCCAGGCTCCCTGTTCAGTGGGGAGTCTGCCTATGCCCCTCCCTCTGCTCATGCTCTCTCTCTCTCAAATAAATAAATAAAATCTTCTTTTAAAAAAGTATTCATCCTTACTTCTTGACACATTTTCATAATTACTGCTTCAAAAATCTTTGATCATTTCAACACCTGTGTTATTTAGGAATTTGTGTCTGTAGATTATCTTCTCCTATATGATTTGGATTTTTCTTGGTTCTTTGTATCCCAAGTAATTTTTAATGTATCCTGGACATTTTGAATAGATCGTTAGAAGACTCTGGGTCTAGATTAAGTCCTATAGAGGTTGCTGATAGTCTTGTTTTAGCATACAATCAACCCAGTTGGGTTCAAGCTAAAAACTCTGACCAGCTTTCTCTAGCTTCATGTTCTGAAGTTATTTAAATTTTCAAAGCCTTTGCAATGATATTCATGCCTGTCTCACACATATAAAATATAGTGGTATGTCTGGGACCTGGGAGGTGGTCTGTCTCATATTTCTGTTCTCAGAGTCTTTGGTATGATATTTGGTGTCAGATCCCATGTGTACAGCTTGGAAATAGGCACAAGAGTTCACATACAATGTTAGGGGTCTCTTTTCCAATTCCTCATTCTCTCTGACTTCCCAGATATTTTCTGGTTCTCAAGGACTCCCCTTCTTGGTTCAATGGCCAGAAACTGCCTTTAGTTATCTCACTCTGCCATTTACTTTTGTGACTATCCCCATTTCTGGAGCTACACAACAGAAGAGAAAGGAAAAGAAGGGAAAAGAGCAATGGAATTTTGTCCTGCTTTCTTGAGACCACAGCACTCCTTTTTGGAGAGGAATTTTCCCATCTGTCAGAGTTTTAGGCACATGGGGGCTCTCACTGTTGCTACTGTCACTACTGCCAACACCAAAATAGGACTTTTCAAGAGACCCAGATGTAAGAGATATAGGGTAGAGGAATAGCACTGAGGGGATTTCTTCCACTCTGGTATATTAGGAGTCTCTTTTAGGCTCCTTGAATCAAAACCAAAGGGCTTCTCTAGTAACTTCTCCTATAGGTCCCTCTATTCATAGAAGGTACCCACTTAAAGGATTTGGCTACCTTGGGTCCAGGCTTCAGGATACCAGAGGAAGTACAAAATAAGAAACTCATCATAACTTATTAGTACTTAAAATTTCCATTTTCTTCAATCCACCTCCTACCATTTCCTTTTCATAGTCTTCAAATAGTTTCTTTATGCATTCTTTCCAAGTTGTAGCTCTGTATTCAGTGGGAGAGACAAGGTATTACTCACTCCATCTAATCTGGAATCAGAGAACCCTCCTGCTTTTTGTGCTAGTGATGTCATACATTTTCCTTCTATATGTTTTAAACCTCGCAAGATATTATCATCACTTAATAACTGTCTTAACATTAATACCATTTTATCTCTTCCCAGAAATTTACCCTTCCCAGTGTTCATTCTTTCCTGCAATTCCATAGTACTATCTGGTATAATTTTCCTTCAGCCTAATGAACTATCTTATTTATTTTCTTAGCTTTTGTTTGAAAGTGTCTTTGTTTTGTCTTCATTTTTAAAGGATCTTTACAATGATTACAGAATTCCTGCTTAGCAGTCTCGCCCACTACCCCTCTTTTTGTTGTTGTTGTTGTTGTTTTTTAAAGATGTCATTCTACTGTCTTCTGATTTCAACAGTTTCCACTGAAAAGCCAGCCTTTTGGGTTCTATCCCACAAAACTACTGTGCCTGTCTTTTCACACAGCTTCAATATTTTCTCCTTGTCTTTATCAGCAGTTTAAGTGTGATGTGCCTAGGAATGGTTTTCTCTGTATTTGTTCTGCATCAAGTTTATAGATTTCTTGAATATGTGGATTTCTATCTCTCATAATTTTGGAAAGTTCGTAGAAATGTTTCTTTAGCCCCATTCTCTCTCTCTAGACATTTTTACTTAATCTCTTATTTTCCTTTCTATATTTTATATCCTTTTAATTCTCTCTGTGTATTATGTGGGTACTTTTCATTAAGCTTTCTTTTTGTTTATTAGTCTACTGTTCTGCTGATTCTAGATAGTTCCTCAAACCATCTATCTAGTTCTTAATTTCAGTCACTACTGTCCTTCTCCCTCCCTCAGTTCTAGGATTCTTATTTAAGTCTTCTGTATGAGTTCCAGTTCTCTGTTAAAATTATCTGTTACTTTTTGAACTTTTAAAAGTTATTTTGGTAAATCAAAACTTTAAATTACTTCTCTCTTTTCTGTTGATTTGCTTGCTGGGTTTTGTTTTGTTTTACTTTTTAGATGCTGCATATAATGGATGAAAATTTATAGAGACCCTGAATGATATGCTCTTTTCAGGGAGAGCTGAGTTTTTTTATGGCCCACTTTCATCCTGTCAAGAGTTGGCTTTAGACTTTTTGGGGTTGCTTTGTTTCCATTTTGCCTGTACTCATGGAGTACAGGGAAATCTTGGGTAAGATTCCCAAGATACAAGATTCCCAAGGTAAGAGGAAAAAGAAGAAACAAAGAACAGTTCCTCTTTCAATTTTGTAGGATATTTTCACTTATTATAGAATTCTGTGGGGACCACTTTTTTCTTTGTTTCCATTTGCCTGTACTCATGGAGTACAGGGAATCTTGGATAAGATTCCCAAGATACAAGATTCCCAAGATACAAGATTCCCAAGGTAAGAGGAAAAAGAAGAAACAAAGAACAGTTCCTCTTTCAATTTTGTAGGATATTTTCACTTATTATAGAATTCTGTGGGGACTACTTTTTTCTTTAAGCATATTTTATTTTTTTTATTCTTTTTTAAAGATTTCCTTTATTTATTTGACAGACAGAAATCACAAGTAGGCAGAGAGTCAGGCAGAGAGAGAGGGGAGGAAGCAGGCTCCCCGCTGAGCAGAGAGTCTGATGAGAGGCTCGATCCCAAGACCCTGGGATCATGACCTGGGCTGAAGGCAGAGGCTTTAACCCACTGAGCCACCCAGGCACCCTTCTTTAAGCATATTTTAAAAGTTGCTTTATTGTCTCCTGACTTCCATTATTATTAATGAAAAGTTAGCTATAATTCTTATTCTTCCTCACCTGTATTTAATATATCTCTTCCCTTTGGCTGCTTTAGAGATTTTTTTCATCTTTGGTTTAAACACTTTGATTGTGATGTATGGAGGTATGATATGCTTTGTATTTATTCTGCTTGTGGGTTTCTGACCCTCTTGGGTCTATAAATGAAAGTGTTCTCTCATAGTGGACAAATATGGTGCAGTATTTTTTCATATACATCTATGTAATCTCACATTTTCTCTCTCCTTTCTTTTTGGAATTCCACTTACACATATATTAGACTACTTTGCATCATACCACAGATATCTGAAGTTACATTTCTTTAATTTTTGGTATCTTTTCTCTCTATTCTTCAGATTATATAAGTTCTATTTTTAAGTTTATCATCCTTTTCTCCTTCCAACCCCATTCCATTGTTACAACGATTCAGTGAATTTTTCATTTCAGACATTATACTTTTTGGTCCTAGATTTTCATATGTTTCTTATAACTTACATTTTTTTACTGAGATTCTCCATCTATTTGTTCATTGTGATATTTTTCCTTAAACACTTGAACAAAATTATAAGTTATTAAAAAAAACTTCCCACCAGTTCCTACATCTAGGCCATCTCAGAGTCACCTTCTTTTGACTGCTTTTTCTTGAGTCTGAGTCACATTTTTTCGGTTTTTCACTTGCCTATTAATTTTTGTTATTGTATGTTCAACACTGTAAATTATACAATACGGTCTTCCTTAAATGGGTGTTGGATTATGATGTCTTTCTTTAGTGAGTGTTGGTTTTATTATAAATTTCTCTTGGTCTGTTTTGTTTGTTTTTATTCTTTGTTTTATTTTATTCTTTGGGTATGTGATATGGAGAGATAAAATTTTGAATTTTTGACCTAAAACATGCTTTTTACATTAAGGTGTGCCCCTTACTTTAAAGGGATGGCCTTTCTAACATCTAAAGTGAATGCTTGAAGTGCTTCATGAGGTCTCTCTGCCCCCACTGAGATGGAATTCTGTCTCTTAACACTGCATGATATGCAGCAGGCAATACCTACTAGGCCATGCAGAGTCTTATCATGTCCATATTCATCTCAGCTCTTAGCCAAGGAACCACGGTGAATCCCCATGTAGACTTTTAGGGCCCCCCTTTTCACAGCTGCTTAATTTCAGATATGCTACCCTGCCATTTTTCAGCTGCTTCAATAGCTCAAGATCCTGAGTTCTCACACTGTTGGTGGGAATGCAAGCTGGTGCAACCACTCTGGAAAACAGCATGGAGGTTCCTCAAAAAACTGAAAATAGAGCTACCTTATGACCCAGCAATTGCACTACTGGGTATTTACCCTAAAGATACAAACATAGTGATCCAAAGGGGCACGTGTACCCGAATGTTTATAGCAGCAATGTCCACAATAGCCAAGTTATGGAAAGAACCTAGATGTCCATCAATAGATGAATGGATAAAGAAGATGTGGTGTATATATACAATGGAATACTATGCAGCCATCAAAAGAAATGAAATCTTACCATTTGCGACAACATGGATGGAACTAGAGCGTATTATGCTTAGCGAAATAAGTCAACTGGAGAAAGACAACTATCACATGATCTCCCTGATATGAGGAAGTGGAGATGCAACGGGGGTGGGAGTTAAGGTGGTAGGAAAAGTAAAAATGAAACAAGATGGGATCGGGAGGGAGACAAACCAAAAGAGACTCTTAATGTCATAAAACAAACTGACGGGGGTTGGGGGAAGAGGGGTTGGGAGAGGGTGGTGGGGTTACATTATATGTTTAAATAAAGCTTAAAAAAAAAAAAAAAGATCCTGAGTTCTCCATAAATGAGACTACTCTGTATGGATTTCACTGTCTTGCACCCCGGGGCGGGGGATGGGAGGGATGGGAGGTGCATTTCAACAGAAAAACCAGGGCCATTATGGGATAGTCATGGAGCGTACCTCTTGTATTTCCTTCTCTCAAAGATCATAGTTGTGTGCTACCTATCAGCCAATGCCTGAAAAGATTTGTCACATTAGAGGTTTTTTCCCAGTAGGAGAACAAGTCAGGTACCTATTACTCTTTCATGGCTAGAAGCAAGTCTTTGGTGTACATTTAAATGCACACTGAGATTTAAGTCACTGATGATTTTAACTATTCGTAAGAGGAATTTTTGATGACGAATAGGTAAGCGTACACTTAATAAAATTTTAGGAGTGACTAAAGAGGGAAAGAGGCGATGTTTTTAAGGGCATTGAAAGCACACTTAAAATTTCAAGATGAACCTATGTTATGTAAATGATACTTAGTTGGATAAACTTAGCATGTAAAAAATTGTAATGCTATATATTCTATGTTGTTATTTGATATATAACCTATATTGTAATATATATGATACTCATTGATTTAGAAAATAAAAAGATTTTTTTGCCTTTCCTATTTTGACCCATCCTATTAATACAGAATGTTCTCACTTAAGGTCACTGAATCTAAATTGGAGATACTAGACCTTTGAATCACTGGTTAGTGAGTAGCTAAGTTAGGAGTCACTGCCTTAGGAAGAAGCCAGTTCAGACTGAAACACAAATGACTATTTGGTTGAAGAAGTAACTCTCCATTTTTAAAGGGTGGAGATGGTTTGGTAGTAAATTAGTTCTCTCTCTGCCCTGGGAGATTAGACAAACAATGGATCTAACTAAGAAAATAGACTGACTCATTTGGCTACGATGCTATACAGAAGTTATAAGCAAACGAACATTAATCTCCAGAAAGAGAATTGGGTTCTGTATATTGTGAGTTTTACAGTCAATTTTGAGATTTTTCACTGAATAATAAAAAAAAAAAATCAAACATCTATAGATCTAATGGCACTCTGAACCCTGCCTTTCCTTACCTCATCATCTGCTATAGCATAGCTGAAGTCATATGTAAATTACTTCATTATTTATTAACTCTGCTTTAGGGTGGTAGTTTTTATTGCAAGAGAAGTGAGGATTGTAGCAACTTTCTTTCTCTGGATTTTCTTGAGCATCTCCTAACTTCTTCTAGTAGTGAACACACTATCTTCAAATTGAAGGGTCCAACTGAAGAGCAAGTACAGATGAGAAGGGAGGAAAATCAGACCTGTTAGCAGCAAGAGGAGTTACAGAGCTCATAAAGGGTCATAAGTGAATAGGGGTGGAGAATAAAGGGAAATGTAATCACAGATCTGGAAGAGACAAGTCATCTGGTCCAGACTGCCTCTAGACAAGGTCAGGAAGGGGTGTTTGGGTGGACCTATTTTCACATCTGGATTTAGCTTCTCTTGAACTTTTCAGCTTTTTGCCTTTTACCAAGGCTGATTTCTTCTCTGCAAGTCATGT
This sequence comes from Taxidea taxus jeffersonii, assembly GCA_003697995.1. Classification (NCBI taxonomy): domain Eukaryota; kingdom Metazoa; phylum Chordata; class Mammalia; order Carnivora; family Mustelidae; genus Taxidea; species Taxidea taxus. Next base: position 213,624 of record ML105227.1, read on the forward strand.
GGTACTTCTGCCCCAACATGAAGTCCTTTGGAGTGGATTTAATTAGCTTTGGGGATGGCCCGTTCTTTTTCCAGAAGGTCTGTTTCAGGTTTAGGTCATTCCATTGGCCTCACCAACAACTGAAGGGCAGATGTCCTGGCCACTCAATAATTCCCTGGGCGGAGAGGAAGGGCCTCTAAGATGATGGTCACACTCATATGTCTAACTCCCCTTAGCTGTGAGGACAGGAGGTGCTGAGGTGGGTGGAACTTGGTGTTGGAGAGGTTTTTTTTTTAGGTTGTTTCAGGTCTCACAGTCCATAAGAGAAGCATACAGCTGCCTACCTTTCCCAACATACACATACACACCCCTACATTATTTGCGGGTAGAAGTGAAATTTTGGCAACTTAGGGTTCCTCTGGGGCCACTCATTTCTTCCACACATCCCAGTTGTCTGGATTTACTGCACGAAGTGGACCAAATAGACTGGGAGTAAACTGTAACTTGTACTTCATATCTTTCATCCAAGAAGGAGGTTTATGAGCAAAAGCAAAGAGGTAAAGGAGATTTCTTCTTGCTGTTCTGTGCCTATCACATCACTCACCGGGCCTCCCACTCCGCCACCAGCGTGTGCACACTCTGTGAGCAGAAACGCAACCCCCACCCACTCCTGCCCAGAGCCCTCCTCACCCCTCCCTCACGACCGGCACAGACCGACCAGAACTTCCCTTGGGTCACAGCCCAGCGATATGGAGCGGCCCTGGCGCAGAGCCCTGCTCTTCCCGAGTCGTGGGTGGCGCGGTGCTTGTTTCCCTCCCCTCCCTTTCCGGACCCAAACAGGGATGTATCTGGGTCAGCCTGGGAGGGGCTGGACCTGCCAGGGATTGGCGGGGGGGATGGGGGTGGCGATGACAGCATCTTTCAGGTTTTTGGCATTTCTGAGCTTGGCCCCGTCCAGCCTCTCACCGAGCTCGCGCCCAGCAAGAGCTGATGCTCCGCTAGTCCAGGCCCTGGGAGTGGGTGGGGGAGAGCCTATCCTTTCTATCTGGACAGTCACCCCTCCTCACCCTGTGAACGATGCGGCGCCCACCCCCGCCCTCAACGTGCACACACATTTCCCATTCCCTAAGGCACGCTCCCCTGGCGGGCGGCGGGTCCCTCCACCCCAGGAAAAGAGCAATGGAACAGTTCACGGCCGCCACGAGTTCCTGGTCTTCCTTCCTTTCCGGTGATAAACGGCGGGGCTACAAGCCAGTTGCTGCTTAAGATGCTCCACCCGTGAGCCTGAGCCTCTCTTGGCTCTGTGCGGGGGCCCAGATCCAGGACTCTGGGTCCTTTTGCCCCCGCAAGGCGCAAAGGCGTCACTCGTGTTGGAGTACAGACCTCCGGCATCTCCCCCCTGCCTCGGTTCCTCCCTGTGTGATCTTTTGCGCTCCCCAGCGCCGGGGAGGAGCTGAGTGTGCGTAAAATCCGCATCTTCCCCAGACACTTTGGCTGAGGGTGCCTGGGTGAGGTCCGGAGGGTCATGGACTCCCGGCTCCCCACCCTGCGAGCTCTGCATATAAGCCCAGCTCCCAGGAATCAAGGCCACAGGTCTTCATTTCCCTGAGGCCTGGCCGCTCCCTCCCCAACCTTGCCCGGCTTCGCCTCGGCAGCTCCAAATCTCCACTCGTTCTTCCTCTTGGCGTTGGGAGAGACACGGAGCAATGAGTTGAAAATCATCTCTGGATTCTTGCATGCTGTACACAGTAATCTCCTCATCCTGTCCTTCATTTTCCCACATTGCACCCTCGGAGCCTTCTGTTGGCCGGAGGGTAGCCTCATCTTTCCGCCACTTGGGTCCTGTGGCAGGAGCCCCACTGATGCTCTCTGACCAGGAGCTTCGCGAAAGGTGCCTGCCTCCGTGGGTGCTCGAGGCCACGCGGAGGTGTTCCTCCGTCCCCGCCTCACCTCATCTCCAGACATCTCTTGCCATCATTTCATCCACCCTTGTATAAAACCCGCGCCCCCCGCCCCACCCGGCGCCGCACCCCCTCCCTCGGCTGCTCTCGGCAGGCGGGGAGCTGAACGGCCAGGGGCGAGCAGGAGGCGCGCAGAGCTCTCGGGCTGCCCTCGATCGCCGCGCCTGGGGAATTGGGCTGTGGGCGAGGCGGCAAGGGCTGGCCTTTATCGCTCGCGGGGTTGGTGGTTTGAAACTTTATCAGCGAGTCTCGCCACTCGCCGCAGACGCGAGCGGGGGGCGGGGGCGCGGCGAGGCTCCGGCAGCCGTGACGAGGCGCTCCCGGCGCTGAGCGCTTCTGCTCGGGGCACGCATGGCGCCCGCACACGGAGTCTGACCTGATGCGGACGCAAGGGGGTTAATATGAACGCCCCTCTCGGTGGAATCTGGCTCTGGCTCCCTCTGCTCTTGACCTGGCTCACCCCTGAGGTCAGCTCTTCATGGTGGTAAGTCCACGCGCACGGGTGCAGGGGGATTTTGGAGATGGGAGTGGGGAACGCACTAGCCACATAGACCTTTCCCGGTGGCGCTTCTCCGAGGCCACGGCCATCGAAATTCCAGTCGGAACCCCCAGCTGCTGTCCTCTCGTACCGCCTCAGCCCCAGCCCCTTTGCTTTTCCATAAAAGACCATTCCAGCTTTGACAACTCCAAAAAAACCCCACAGCCTCCCTCAAATGAGAGCTCGGATGTTTGGTTGATTTGGATACAGATGAGCGACAGCAAAATCAGCCAATTTCTTATCCCGTTGAGAGACACGCTAGCCGGGTCTCTAGCTCTGTAGCACAGGAGTCTGTATGTGCGTGTGTGCGCGCGCGCGCGCGCGCGTGTGTGTGTGTGTGCGTGTGAAAATTCACCTTGAAAACTACAGCAGTCTCCCCCCTCCAGCACCCCCCATAAAACTGCCCCAAGATAAACCGAGGGGCCAGTTCTGGCAGTGGAGAGCTGCACAGCGCAAAGCGTATGATTTTGCATTATTTCTCGTCCTTCCACATTCCTAATGCTTCACCCTGTGGGGCGGAAGGACCTCTTGTTGCCTCCAGGTAGAGATTACCACCTTAACACGAAGATCCAGCCTCAGGGGCCTCCAAGATGCTACCCTGTTCAAAATCACAGTCACTCCAAAGAGTAACTTCGCTTTTTTATGCCGGTCTGCGATTTATTTTGCATAGTAAAGGAATGGCAGAATGTTGAAATGTAACAGGTCTTAGCGTCGTTAAAAGTTCCAAAGGTAGATTCTCTCCCCACTCCGTGTCCCTTTCTCCTGATCTTGAAAAGAGGTGGAGTTGTTAGCTCTGTAATGTCCTTGAACCTGCAAGTTTCAGAACAGATACTAAAATACTGATTCAGAAAGACCAGTTATCGTGGGCTGTTTTTGTTTTGTTTTGTTTTGTTTATAAAAAAATCTGACATAAGTAAGGAGTCTCAGCCAAATTAAAGACTAGAGCAAGGAGCTTTAGGAAGACCCTGGAGCTCTTCAAAGGAGCAAGCCAAAGCCTTGATGGGAAGAAGAGTTCAATTCCTTCCTAAGCTGCTTTGAACAGGAAGGCGTTTAGCCTTGACATTGCTGACACAGGATCAAAGATTGATTTATCAGAGTGACCATTTTTCAATAAAATGACTATTTCTGTTTCCATGGGTGTATAAACATTATTTATTGCCTAGGCTTTTTGTCACATTGTCTCTCAGCTGTCACTTAAATATATTTTTTGGAAGTCACAGCTGTAACGATTTTATGATCATATAAAATAATGAAAATACAAGAAAAAGACATTCTCCTTGTTTGATTGCTTCAAAAGACACCTATGGCAGCTTGGGTTATATAAAAGGTACCTTTCTAAACATTTCACAACTAATAGAGAACATCTGGGTAGAGATGATGATGTAATTTTTTGTTAAAGTTTCTTTTCAAAAGTACTTTATGGAGCTATAACACTGTTTGATTCTTCCAAACATTTAGTGTCCTTAATAACAATAGAAAGAATTTTTTTTTCAAAGGTTCGCTATAAAAGCCAGAGAGCTGGAAAAATGGAAATATTTAAAGGATGCTTTGGTAAGGAAAGAAGGGCCTGTCTGTGAGGAGAGTGTAACATCAGATACCACGAGCAGGCGCAGGTGTTGATTAGACAGATACAGTTTCTAAAGACACTCAACATTAGGTCAAATAAATGGGAGCAAGCTGCTTCTAAAGGTTGATGTCCCCCAAAGCGAAGCCCAGACACACTGTATTGTGGAGATCAGAGCCTTCTCCGCCGATCTCTGGCGAAGTCTCTGAAGCCTTCCCGAAACCCATTCATTGTCCCTCACCCTCACTCTTGACCTTGACTCTTCCACCACGGGCAGAGCATCATCAGGTGGCCCTGGTTTCCTGTCCAGAACACACAGCCATTGCTCCATTTTGGGGTGGCTTCTACCAGATCATTCCCATGCCTGCTGTGTTGCTTCTTGCTTTCCAAAGTCCTGAGAGGATCAGGAATTCCTATTTGAACCAAGCTCTGAGCTCTTTCATTTTCCTGGGCAACACGGCACTAGCCCTGGCCCTTTGTGGTGTTTTCACCTCTGTGTTGGTCCTTTGCAGGTACATGAGAGCTACAGGTGGTTCCTCCAGGGTAATGTGTGACAATGTGCCAGGCCTGGTGAGCCGCCAGCGACAGCTGTGCCACCGGCACCCGGATGTGATGCGGGCCATTGGCCTGGGAGTGGCCGAGTGGACGGCAGAGTGCCAGCACCAGTTCCGCCAGCACCGCTGGAACTGCAACACGCTGGACCGGGATCACAGCCTCTTTGGCAGGGTCCTGCTCCGAAGTAAGTCCCCTGCCTTCATGGAGTTCCACGGGGCTGTCCCCTAACTGGGTCTTCAGAGACCCCCCTCATCCTGTCTTGCATTTTATTAGTCAGAAGCTGCTTCTGTTGGGTTAGCCCTGTCCCTGTTTTGCAGATGACGACTAGAGAAACCAAGGAACTCGCCTCAACTTTTGAAGGAGGCCAGACGTAGCTTAGAATGAACTGTCTCTTGGCTCTTTGCTCTGTCCGTCTATATCCTGTCACTACCCTGCCTGCTCCGCCAAGATCAGATTTTGTCTTCAGGAGAAAGAAGGAAGCGGTCACAGGGCTCTCTTGACTTGTTTATTCATTCTGGGACTTGAAACTTCCAGAGGATCTGAGCAGATCAGGATGGAATACTCAAATCTTTTACTGACTAAGAAGTGTGTATTTCAAAAAACAAACAAACAAAAAACAAAACAAAAAAACCCTGCGTGTATATTAAGAAGAGACAAATCTCTGTCTCAAACCTTTCACCTCCCATTCAGCTACTCAGCTGCAGGTCACTCTATATCTAAATTCAACATTTTTTTTCCTCCAGTAGATTATAAATTCTGCAAGGCAGGGACTTGCCTCTCTTTCCTGCACTCGCTTGGTACCTTCTGGGGCAGGCACCATTCACCCATTGATGGGTTGAATGAATGGATGAACTCATAGTGAGCACCTGTTTTGTTTTTTTTTAAGGCACATTTTAGGAAGAATAATATTTATGCAGGATTTGGGTGAGAACCATGAATACATTGTTTTCGAACACACATGTTTGTTTTGTTTCTGTTTTACTTAGAAGGAGCATTAAACACATCTAATTACATAATAAATTTCTTAAAATTCCTGAATACAGGAAGTAGCAAATTAATTGAAAGTCAGATTTCATTGTCAAAAATACCTATCCCTTAACCTGGCATTATTAGCATTCTTTAAGAAGTAGCACGGCCCATTTGCTATTGGGAAATCTGACTGAAAACACAACAGTTTATGTGTGAACCCCAGAAACAGGAAACTACACTTGTTTTTGCCCACCCCCCCCATTCCTAAGAAAATTGTCCAGGCTGTACACTTGGTAATGCTTAACAGAGGGTGTTTCTATCATGTAATCATCACAGCCCTAGGGTTTTATGAGGCCAAATGCATAACTGAATGTCTCTAAAATCCCCCAAGGGCGTAGTACTCTCGCTCAGTGTATCCCTAAAGTTAATTTACTGCGATATTCTGCAATTTTATTCTCTAGTTTAAGAACTATATTCTCGTGCATTCCTTTTGGAGTTTCAATATGACATCGCAAATTTTTGAAAGGTTAGTAAATTTCAGCTACATGGAATTTTAAGACTTCACCTAGATTAGCTCACCAGTGAATCAATTAAAGTGCTGGACCTTGTCAGAGACAGTTTACAAGTATCTAACACAAGTGATCTTTGGGCATGTTGTGGACAGGCTCTCAGTGTTTAAGGCTATGTGAGGACTTCCTTTCCAAAGTATTCACATCCTTTTTCAGTCATTACAAATTAAACATCCTTCTCCTTCACAAAATGTTCACCTCCAAATTCCGTCTGCAAAAATCCATTCAGATGTCTCCATATTGAATAAAAAACTTTAGATCAGCAATCAAAGGACGCAGTTTTGCCCATGGAAAGAACCTAAAGATAACATGTCTAGCAAAGCTGGGGATTCATTTGTAAAATCCTTTAATCTTGGCTGTAGGGTTGCTGAGAGGGAAGAGGTTAGAAATGGGGGACATGGTGCTAGTCTGACTGAGTGTCAGGGCTCAGGTAAAAAAGAGAGCCTAAGCTGTACTTCCTTCAGAGTTCTTTCAGATGAAGCTGAATGCTTTGCCAAAGTACTCAAAACTTAAAACACTCATGCTACACAATTTCTTTCCATTCTTCACAGAAGGCCAGCTTTCTTCCTGGACATTTACATAAACTCCTGTGACTGTCAGTGATGATTTTGTGTTGGTTATGGGAGGGCTGAATTTGGCCTAAAGTAGTTTATCCTGGAAATAATCAAGAAATTCCAATGAAGCTATCCAAAGATTTTTACAATTAATTGCTTGGAGGGAAATTCACATCTTAAGTTGTGAAGAACTCTCTCTTTTGGAAACCTAAATGTCCTTATAGATGAATAGGAAAGGCAAAGGCCAACACCATTGATGCGGAGAACATAAAAGTTACTAACATATCCCATGGTCCTAGAGAAAAGGAGAACATTTACTAGCCTCTTTTGCTTCAGAGAGCTAGAGGAAGACAGAACAATTTCTGGAAACATTTGCAATTCATTCATTCCACAGACTGTCCCCAACCATAGGCAGAGAAACTTGAAAGACCAAACTAGTAAGCTCAGAAATATTCCTGCAAGAATACACCTCCAGAATTCTAAAACAAGCCTTAAAAAACAAAACAGTGAGCAGGTCTCATCCTTGTAATGTGTTAAAAGAAAAAAAAAAAAAAAAAGCAAGCATTTAAAGAGAGAGCTGAACTACCCATAACTTTCCAAAATGTGGAGCTTTTAGTGTTTTGTCCTCCCAGTAACCATCCCCTGCCCCGGGTGGGGGAGGGAAATGATGCCTATGCACTTGATAAACCTTTCTTGACTTATCTCAACCCCCAAATTATTTTTTAAAGACTTTATTTATTTGTCAGAGAGAGAGCAAGCAAGCACAAGTATGGGGAGTGACAGGCAGAAGGAGAAGTAGGCTTCCCGCTGAGCGAGGAGCTGGAAGTGGGGCTCCAGCCCAGGGTCCTGGGATCATGACCTGAGCCGAAAGCAGAGGCATAATGGACTGAGCCACCCAGGTATCCCTCTCAACCCCCAAATTAGCGAAACTTCAACCACATCAGGAAGTACCGCCTTTGCAATTTGGATTTTGTTTCATATTGTGATGGCTTTAAAGAGAATCAGTTTTTCTAAGAGGCCCAAGATCAAAATTTGTTCTGTTACAAAGCCAACTCTTGAAATGTGCTACTATTTCACACATAGCATTTTAGTGATTCATCTAAGACACTTAACTGAAAACATCTTAAGGCCATATCTACATGATACCAAAACATCTGGAGGTAAAAATGAAAAGTCAGTCAATGTGCTAACTTTTGTGTTTAAATAGAGAGACATCTAGTTCTTTAGTAATGTGTTTTAAAAATAAATGACAAATATTTAGAAAAGTGATATTTTTGCTTTGGAAATTCCTTCAGAAACACAACAGATTTTCAGTGATTTTTTTTCCTTCTTTCAGCCAACAAGTCAATATCATCGTTTGCAAGTTATGCCAGGATAAATTCTGCACCTAGGCCTCATATTCCTCTATGGCTTTCAAAATGCTGTCTGGTCACTGACATCCTGTGATCCACATCTCCCATACCTTTCCCCTAAAAGACTACCTCATAAAATTGTTCTTCTTTCTCCTTAAGGAATAAGACTAGAGCTAAATACATTAAGCATTGGGAATCTCCCCCCTCTGTGTCATCTCTCCATGCTGGCCCTATATGCCAAATACAAAACTGGGCCTTAGCAGATCAAGGGGTTAACTATGGACAAGCCATTTTCCTAAACTATAAAATGGGTGTGATAAAAATCTTATTTATCGGAAAGCCATTACCTGAGATTAAGTCACATTAGTATCTATTAATCACCTTCTTTTACAAAACATCTCAGTTCACTTAGAAAACCTATGATCCTTGTCATAGAATCTGGAACTCTTTAAAATAGCTCTTTGACCATCCCATTTCTCCCTGGAGAGTGCTACCTGCTACCTATGGCAAATATTCATATAATTGATTTTACCTAAACACAGGGCATGATGGATTCCTTTTCTGATGATTAGAGGTTTCAGGGGAGGTATTTTTTGAAGGCTGAGGTAAGTGCCATGTAATATGGTGTAGATATGTTTTCCTGATTTTTAATAATGAGACTAGCAGAGCAAATATTACAAGGGACATATAATAAATTTTCGCAGTGAATGACAAACGGAAACAAGCAAGGCTTCAAGGCAAGAAGGTGGTTTGTTCTCCCAGCTGTGCGGTTCAAAAAGTCACACTCGTCTTGACATACTGCATCGCTGAATGGCCCTCCATTTTCTGTCTTGCGTTGGCATTAGGTTGTTGAGCTTTTATTTTGATTGTTAATATATTTGCTGCAGCACCCATTAATAAAAAGGCATGCTAATAACAATGAAATACTGCTCCACTTGAAAAATGAAGTGTACACGGACCCCAAAGAGCCTTATATCTGTCACTGTACCACAACACCGTGTTATGAGTTACTACAGATTATTAAAATAATTTAATGTAGTTATTGCACTGAAATATGTACCTTTCAGCTTGTAAGGGAAAGTAGCCTGTGCCCTAATAAAGAACAATTCCAAGAAAGCACCCCAAAGGGTCCTTGCCCAAGTCTAATTATAGGCGGTAAATTTGTTTCCTTCTAGAAAACGAAAGAAAAGCGTTTCGCTGTCTTTTACCCAATACCAGTGATTAGTGCAGGTGTTCCAGAAGAAAGTAAATTCACCTTAATAGTCAGACGTAGTATGTAACTGAAGGATATTGCATATTGCCTTCAACAATCTCTGAATTAGTCGTGAAAGTTGATGCCGAACCAGAGCCTCCCGGGTGGGAACGTGCAAAGCTGATCACTGCCTGAGTTCTCTTCCCGCCTCAGCCCCTGGGTGTCTTTGAATTCAGTCTTTCAGCCTCTGATGTTTATGTGATGGAAGTGTCCTCACTGAGGCCTGCAAGCTTGAAAGGGTTTTTCAAGGAGAGCTGCCCCTAGCACGAATACCAAACTAGTGGAATGACAGAATTGTAGAACTCAGGCTCTGTTACAAATGGAAGGAAGGCGTCAGAAGCGGTGTTCCTCTCCTCTAGGACAGGAGGCCAGTGTAAAGCCAGGAGTGGGCGAGACAGGCTTCTGCTGCATTTTCTTTTATAAGCTTAACTGACTTGAAGGATGGTTGTCACACAGATGCCTAATCTGACAAAAGCTTTTATGATACGGAAACAATTCCTATTGAAAAGCGAGCCCTGGCTCTAGAAGAGAATCCTTCAAGAACACCAGAACCTTCTTGCTCCATGGCAAAGGACGCCAGAGGCAGAGTGACCGCTCAACAGCCCCAGTGTGAAAACTATTCCGAACTAGCAATTCCAAACCTCATTTAAGATAAGCATTTCTGTTGCAGGTAGTCGGGAATCTGCCTTTGTTTACGCCGTCTCCTCAGCTGGAGTTGTGTTTGCCATCACCAGGGCCTGTAGCCAAGGAGAACTAAAATCCTGCTCCTGTGATCCAAAGAAGAAAGGAACCGCCAAGGACAGCAAAGGCAATTTCGACTGGGGTGGCTGCAGTGATAACATTGACTATGGGATCAAATTTGCCCGAGCCTTTGTGGACGCCAAGGAAAGGAAGGGAAAGGACGCCAGAGCCCTGATGAACCTTCACAACAACAGAGCCGGCAGGAAGGTATGGATGGCTATGGTGCTCGTGGTTTTCTAGACTGCATGGCTTTATAAATCACTTAAGCCAAATTTATCTTAATTTTATCTTAAGCTTTCCTAGAGTTGATAAAGTGCTCTACAGTCCAACTTCCCACTGCCCTGCCCCTCTGCCCCCAGCCATAGAGTCTAAAGAATATCATGGACTAGGTTGAAATGTCTCCACCTGCACTCCACCTTCCTTCCCACAGCAGAACAGGAGGCCACCCATTCCTTTTGGCATTGTGTAGAATCAAGTGTTTTTGATTTTGTTTTTAATTTTTTTTTAAGATTTTATGTATTTATTTGACAGAGAAAGATCACAAATAGGCAGAGAGGCAGGCAGAGAGAGAGAGAGAGAAGCAGGCTCCCTGCTGAGCAGAGAGCCCGATGCGGGGCTCGATCCCAGGACCCTGAGATCATGACCTGAGCCGAAAGCAGTGGCTTAACACACTGAGCCACCCAGGTGCCCCTAGAATCAAGTGTTTTATGGCCCCTCTGGATACTGTATCATCTAGACAGGAGATAGAATCTGTGGGTGAGGATAGGGATTCACCCCATGTACCAATGGGACACTGATTGCTTGTATCTGAGGGAATCAAGATCCAGAGCATCTTCTCTCAAACTCATCAGGAAAGCAACCCACCAGGCATGGCTTATTGACCGCTAGATTTAGAGATGCTTTTTTTAGAACCAGACCCAACTCTCACACATTAAAGTACCGCCTTAGCAGTTTCTGGGACTGGATGATTAAGTAGACCAGGGAAAGACGTGCCCCAAAGGGGTGCTCTGGCCCCTTATCTACTAGTCCTAACTTCCTGGGCTGTGGATACCTTGTCATTATTTGCCTCCTCGCCCCATTTGTTGCATGAGGCAACAGGACCTACCGTGCTCAAAGTCACAGGGAAAGTCAGTAGAAAAGTCAGCACTAGCATTCAGGTTCAACTCCTAGCCTAGGGGTGATTTTGCCCAGGATTAAACCATTTCAGAGCTAGTATACAGATCTGTTGATGTGCCATTTCTTTCCACATGGTGACAAGACCAGAATAACTAGAGAGTCTGAATGCCACACTCTATCTCTTTGTGAAAAAAAAAAAAAATAAACTAATGAAATATTTGGTCAGAACCATTCTAGAATAATCGAATTGCCAATGGGAAGAGATAACCGTAATTTGTCTTTTACCAACACAAAACAAAAATGTGCTTGACATTAATATGTAAAGAAAGATCAGCATAAAATTGAAAGGTCCCCAGGAGGGCTTTAATAGAAAAAAGAATCGAAAAGAATGCAGATCTGTTTGGATAAAAACCCTTTTACTAGGCTCATGGAAAGAACAAATATCATTTAAAGGAAGTTGGAAGCAAAGTCTTGCTTAACACATGGAATAAAATGAGTGTGACCTGAGCTGTTTACAAATAGTACCTTTCTTGAACTTTAAAAATCAACATTCCTTATTTTCATGAATTTACGAACCTACAGTGACTACTGCCAAGAATATAGACTATGCTTGTGTAATCCTACAACTATTGGTAATTACTGTTTGTGCAATGGTTTAGATTTTTTAAAATTTACATTGACCTTTGTTTTGACATTGATACCACATGTATGTTATAAAGTGTGGTGTCTTTGATAGGAGCGTGCTGCTTAATTATTCAAACAGGGTGTGTAGTTAGATCTAGAAGACTATTCCTAAAGGTAAAGGCATATGGTCCTATGCCCTAACCAAAAGAATGTCGATTTGTCAAAAGAAATGTTAATTTTGCTTAATAGGCCATTAGGTTTTGAATGTTTCACTTCTTCAAGACAACAGATCTTAGCTATTATATCGGAGGCCCTGATTTAATGTGACTTTTAATATAAATCACAAGATTCTTCACTGTGTAGAGGTGAACAGCTGTCAGGCCTCAGATATTCTCCTGCCTAGTCTGCAAAACTTAGGAGGCTACTTTTGATTGGAATAAAAGTGCACACGTTGACTTTTTAAAATGTGGCTTTAATTAATGGTGGGTGGGCAGATTTTTCAAGGAGATGCATGATGTCAGTGAATATGAACTTTAATGAGAGTGAATGTATTGAGATAAACATGCGTCTTTAATCCTCTCCTTGCGGTCATCAGACCCCCAGTCTCTGCTCCCCCTTCCTATGAGCAAAAGGTCTGTGGAATCAAAATGAGAACAGGCTGGGCTTGTGTTTGAAGGCAGGCCTCCTGAGCTAAGCCTCCAACTGGCCTGGCTCTAGAAAGCCTCAGTCTCCCGGATCGGAGAGCCCCGTCCGTTCCTTCTCATTTTCTGCTTTGTGCTTTTCAGTGTTTCCCATATTGCCCAATATGATGAACATCTTCTACTTTTTAAAATGCAGGTCAGGGGGCACCTGGGTGGCTCAGTCGTTAAGCGTCTGCCTTCGGCTCAGGTCATGATCCCAGGGGCCTGGGATCGAGCCCCTCATCAGGCTCCCTGCTCAGCGGGAGTGACTTTCCCACTCATCCTGCCTGTGTTCCCTCTCTCGCTATGTCTTTCCCTATCAGATTAAAAAAAAAAAAAAAAAAAAAAATCTTTAAAATGCGGGTCAGGGACCAATACATTTTATTTAAAAGAAAATACACCAATTCCAAGATTATACTTAGCCAATACTATAAAGTGAATTCAATACTGCCATTCACAATGGGTCTTAATTTTCCCCTAATATTTGAACAGTTTAATTCATTTATTATAGTAGCTGGTTAGAGCACCCTCATGTGTCTCTGTACTGTAATGTCATTTCAGATCCTCTGTGCTGTTATATCTTTTTAATCACAGCCTCAGAATTTGTAATAATGGGTTTTTTCCCTTGCTAACTTGAAAATTCATCCTTGACTGAGTCCAATTTTCCACCTCTAAATCAGATTATTAAGTTCTAAAAAGATAAATCTACCTTCTTCAAAACTCACAGTCTATCAAGAAAGAAATCCCAGTGTCTCTCAACAGTTCTTTTTAAATCTAAAGATGCCATGCCACAAAATCTTCTAAAAATTATCTGTTAAAATATACAAATTACAAGACAAAGTTACATGGTAGATAGCCACCATTTGTTCCCTTTCATAAGCTTGAAAATGGCTTTTACTTTAGTCTACTCTTTAGAAATAATCACAAGTAATCACAACTAGTTGAAGCAATCACAGCTTCTTTGACCTTTTCTAAGAGAATCAAAAGAATCTGTATCCAGTCAAGCAAGGCCCCAGGATCACTGGAAATGTGCATGATAAGAATTCCTGGAAAACTCCTTCCCCTGAAGTTCTCTTACTGTGAAAATGCAGAGAATAAGGGATTTAAAATCAGATCTACCTTAGTTTCAATCTTGCAGTACCTATGGCGTTGCTCACTGAAATTCCATTTTTTCTTCTCTGTAAAGGGTATTCCATGGTGCTGTGGGAAGACAAGAATAGGGTAGATAGCACAGAACAGGACAGACAGCAGCACTCCATAAAAGTCCATTCCTTTCTCTTTAGTGAAGCGAAGGTCGTCTGTGACTTCAGGAATAGAGCTAGACACAAACCCGGAGGGACTGTTACTGAGGATTCGGTCTGATGGCCCCAGATAGCCATAGGGCCATCTCTGGTACAGTTAAGCACACTAACATACAAGCACGCAGTATTCTCTAGTTTACAAAATACTATCCAAAATTTGTAATTTGATCTTCCAGGAAACCCCGTAGGATAAAAACCAGCATGAGTATTCCTACTTTTCAGATGGCAAGCTGCAGACTGGGCTGGACTTGGTGACTAAGGAGTCAGATGGCCTAGGCACGCTGGGCTTGGGGCTCAAACCCAGTAGTACTCACCCTTCTGTCCTCGTGGACCTTCCATGGAGGCCCTGCTGAGCAATTCTGAGAAAAACACAGTTTCCGTATTTTGAAAAGAGCAGCAGCTACCCTTGGAAGGTAGTTTAATGATGATGTTTTGCCCATTGTGTAGGTCTTTCTTTCACAAGCACCCTACAGTGAATTTGTATTCTTCTTTAACAACAGGGAGAATATTGTTTTAAGTGCCAGAAACATGACTGTTGGTCTCTGGGAGCCTACTTGAAGTAATGGAGCTTTGTTGGGTGGCTTCAGAATGTTCCATCTAATGGCGCTGCCGCTGCTCTGAGAGGCCTACGTGCTATGGGACTCAGTTTAGATTGACAGATAATTAATACGTTACTCTGGGGCACCAAATTGTAGGTGGAAAAGCATAGGACAAAGAGCCTCCTGACCAGGACCAGGAGGAACGACCGGTTCGTTTGGGTTGGGGAGGGGGGGGGGAGGAGACACAAGCGCCAGGCAAGCTCTAGGCTGTGAGTATTAAAAGAAAAATCAGCCACAGGGCCAGAGAGCTGAGGAGAGAAAGGTTGGGTCACAACAGAACTGGATGTTGGAGCTGGAGATAAAGATTTCCCATGATTGAGATAGGAAAAATTCTTTCCAGGATGAAGAAACTGCAAGGCCAAGAAAGATACTGGAGCAGAAAGAACATCAAAGTTGAGGAATGACGAGGGCTCTAGGGTGGAGTTCCTAACTGAGACTTAATAGGGGCTGAGGCTGCAAACTGGCGTCTGCCAGATCTCAGCCTCGAACGCCGTGCGGGGAGATTTGGACGTTGCTGGGAAGCAACAGGAAAGCACTGAACAGTGGAGACGTTAAACGTTTAAATTCCACTCTTATGCATTCTTAACTCCTCTGGTGTCCCCTCTGAAAGGGTGATAGATTTCAAAGTTCAGATGTTCTATGATGTGTTTGAGTTGGTGCCTTATTAAATAGAGTAGGAAAATTGTTTTTGTTTTTGTTTTTTTAGAGTAGGAAAATAGTGAGAAATGTTTACTTCCCTGAATTTTATTTTCAGCCTTAAATAAGCATTAGGGGCTGATGTAGATATTAGGCTTTCTGGTGGATACTAACAAAAAATTAGCATATGGCAACTGTGTTGAAATTTATATTTTTAACATAATGTTTACATTGCTATTGGCCACTTTATTCATTAGAGGATCTTAGCTACTGACAGCATCTTCCGAGGCACATGGAAGCTGGGTTTCTAGAATCAGAACATTGGCTCTAATACTTGAGCAAGACTTTAGACAGGTTACCCAAAGAGAATTCCCACATCAAATAAAATGTATACACCAGGTTTTAAGCAGGCCTACGAGGCAAGCAACATTACTATCCATATTTTGCATATGAAGAGACTAAGGTCTAATAGGGAGGCTAGAAAATAGCAAACAAAATGAATTTACTTGCTAGCTAAAATCCTCTGAAATTCATACTTAACTTGGCATCCTGTATTTTTTTTTTTCATTAAAGCCCATGGTTTATTCAGATTGCCTTGGTTTTTTTTTTTTTTTTACTTTATTTAAGCTTTATTTAAACATATGATGTAACCCCACCACCCTCACCCAACCCCTTTTCCCCCCACCCCCCTCAGTTTGTTTTATGACATATCCTGTATTTTATATGGGAGAAGTTTGGAGGGTCAGGGGATTCAGAGCTTCTAGTTCTATGCCCTGAGCAGACCAGGACTATTCAAAGTCAATGCGGTAGAGTACTGGGGCCTGTGCCTGAACTTGGCCCACTGGGGCACTGGGATAGAACAGATATTTCTGTCTATAGGAAATATGTCCAAAGTCCAACAGAAATGGATATTGTCCAAGACACAAGCATAGACTTACTACAGGCAAGTAATCTTGGACCTAATAAAAACTTCCAAGATATCACTCCTGTGATGCCCCTTAAGATAAATAATTAATAATGATTCTGAACCAAGAGAACTAGGCATGAAAATCACATTCTCAAAAAGGACAGAAATAATTTTCAACAGAAAATGATAAAATCAAACTGAACTACGGAGCCAGATTTCTTTAACCTCCTATTCATCTAAACCCTCCTTTAAATAATGTTGAACATCCTTATGAGGCACAACTCTCACTTCGTGGGTATTTGTTTTCTAACTGGTCTCCTTAGTTCATAGAATAAAATGCATTTTTGAAAAGGTAGATCAGCTCTGCCAACCTCACCCCTGTCTTGTACCTGTACATAGTATGTGCTTCATACTATAAATCTTTATAGAGCATAGGAATCAAAAACTAACCAGAATCAAAGTCCCAAAGCAGAGAATAACTTTTAAAAATTGTTATGGATCCATGTAAAGTTCTATTATTCATAGAAAATGCTAATTTTAGACTGGCTTCATTAGTCAATAAGAATTATTATGTATATGGTTAGCCAACGGTAATGTTCCTGAATTCCACACCTTATATTTCCTAACAAAGCCCACCTGCAGTCACTGTTTTTGAAGAATGACAGTGCTCAAGAAATCACAATGTCTCATTTAAGTTAATAAAGGATTGCATATGCAAATCAGCTGCACAGGTAGCTTGTTTCCTAGTTCCAGAACTTGTATTTATAGAAGTTGGTCTGATTTTCAGTAACTCTTATCTTAGAGATATGAACCTGTCAAAAGGATTTGTTAATAAATGTACTTGGCTGTAAGCCAGCATCTGAAAATTAAATATGTTTTCCCTCAGAAAATTAAATATGTTTCCCTCAGGAAAACTGGTAGAAGACCAGAAACATATGAGTGGCTTTGTTGCATACGCTCAACTAGAAAAGTAAAGTACTAACACTTCTTTGAATGCCCACATTTAATTAAGTAATTTAGTTAAAACATAGCATAGAAGTACCTAAAGTAAATTCTAAACTGAATTTCTAAGGCAAAGTTAATAGTTAAGCTGGCATACATTTCACACAGTATAAGGTCGATTGCCCTCATTCTGGTAGGAAGAGATGTCCTGTAAAGAAATCTTTCAAAGACACCCTGGGGTTGCTTGGGGTCCATGTTCAGCAAAGCTGACTTAAGAAATCAAAATTTCATTCTCTTTGGGAGAAGTCTTTCTAACTGGCAAATAATTCTTTGTAGACTGTAATTAGATATGAAAACACTATATGTAAAAACTTTCCTGGGGAGCCTGGGTGGCTCAGTTCTTAAGCGTCTGCCTTCAACTGAGGTCATGATTCTGGGGTCCTGGATCATGAACCCCTTATTGGACACCCTGCTCAGTGGAAAGCCTGCTTCTCCTTCTGCCCCTCCCCCTGGCTTGTGCTCTCTCTCTCAAAATAAACAAAGCTTTAAAAATCAAACCAATAAACAAACAAAAAACTTTCCTAAAGCTCACTGAACCCAGAGAACCCTGGGAGTTGGGGGAGTGGCAAACCCCAGGATGACAAATGCTGGTAGAGTGATTTGAGGTATAGACTTGCTGCCAGTCACGTTTGGGTTACATCCTGCCTCAGCCATGCTGCCTGTGAGACCTAGGGCAAGATCTAGTATCTAATGTCCTAGTCCGGGAAATGGGGATAAAATAGGATATATTGGATATGTTTGTGTGGCTTCTATAAGATAGTGAATATGACGTGTTTGGGTGGGTTAAGTAAGTACTGAGTATAAAGTGTTTAGTGTGGTTTGACATATGTAAGACCCTAATGAAAGCTAAGCTTCCTTATTATGCTCTGACAATAAGCTGGGCAGATAAATATAAAATAGAGTAAATAGAGTTGTTCTAGCCTGCTCAATGCAGGTATTACCTTTTTAACATTCAGACTTTTGTCTCTTTGGGAAAGAATGCTAATATGTAGAAGTTTCTTAAATCCTAAGTCTAGAAAATAGCCTCTGCAGACCAAAGACTTAAAGTGCTCAAAATTAGAGATTTAAGGGTCACATAAAGAATCTGCTAACTGTGATTTTAGCACTGAAGCAATTATGAGCCTATCAAAGATTTTTTGAGACAAGTTATCTGGCCAGCTAAAAATGGTTTCTATGAGGCTGAATACCAAAAGAGTACTGCTGTCCTTAGGAGCCATATTTATTTTTTTCTTACGTAGTCATGTCAAATGAGCAAGTAGTTATTCACTAGATGCCCCAGAATAAAAATGAGAGGGGATTAAGTGAACTTAAGCGAAGCATTGATGCTGACCGTGCTGGCCAGTTTGGCGATATGAAAAGCCATGGGGGCCAGGAGAATGTGAGAGAGGAGGTAGGGAAGGCTGGGAATAGGATACTGATGGCAACCTTGAAGACACAGCGACTCAAAATCAAACAAGATGCAGAAGAGACCCTTTAGGAAAGATCTGAGACAAAAGAGAAAACAGGACCTGTGTCCTGGGCCTGTTTTTCGAAGAAGCTTTCAGCCTCACACACTGAAGACAGACAACAAGCCACTGCTACCAATTCTTTTGAGTGTCCTTTCTTCCTGCTGTAAGACAAGAATTGCCCAAACAAAAGTAAATTGTACAGTACAGAAGTGTCTATGGAAGATGGGGAAGTTACAGTCCACCCTGCCCTATCCCCACCCCATGGTCCTTGTCCCCGTCCAGACATTTGAGTGTGACAGACTCAAGGCTGTGGACAGGACGTAGGGTATTTCACATCTTCCTCCCAAAACCTCCCTAAATTATACCAGTGGGATAAGAAATGATTTAAATCAACCATACGGAGAATGGTCAAGGAAATGAGAGAACTCAACAAATTTCTGGGAAGTGGGAAGTAAATGAAGAAATTGTTACTGAAAAAGAAGGATGAGGAAGC
This sequence comes from Taxidea taxus jeffersonii, assembly GCA_003697995.1. Lineage (NCBI taxonomy): Eukaryota > Metazoa > Chordata > Mammalia > Carnivora > Mustelidae > Taxidea > Taxidea taxus. Next base: position 232,464 of record ML105227.1, read on the forward strand.
CACATTCTAGGGGAATAAAGGCAGATGGGGGAAAGGAAAAAGCAGATGGGACAATAGCTAAAGTGGGAACCATGATGCTCAATTACTAATGAGCATAGGAGAGAAGCATAGGCCTGAAAACTGGGACTAACTGAAAAACCCATAGGCGGGATAATGTACTCCATCCACACCCTCTCCCCCCATGAGTGGAACTCCTAGAAGTCTGGTGTAACCTCTCAGGCTTTCTGGAATTAGAGTCTCCAGCATAACAGCCAATGTCCTACCTACTCACCAGAAAACAAAACTTGCTGGCCCACAAGCCCCACTCACATAATCTGCATTCCTAAATGCCTTTTTAATAACTTCACTCTTAAATATGAAGAGACTGTCCAAGGATTACCATATATTTGATTAAATTCAGCAGCAAGAGAGAAAAAGACCAAAAATTGTAGGAAAAATGACCTCGAGGTGGGGGCAGAGGGGTGCCAATAACTCCAGAATGAGAAGAGAATTTATTTTAAAAGCCTACTTAGTCTCCTCACAGATATTTCAGAAGATGTTCACATCCATAAACTACAAGAATGGATGCTTTGAAAAAGTGACAGCTAGAGAATAGGAAAAAACTTGAAGAGAAAGCCAAAGAAACCTCCCAGAAAGCTTAAAGAGAAGCCCAGGAAACAGTATGGAAATTCCTCACGAAACTGAGAATAGATCTATCTACCATATGATCCAGGTATTTCATGTCTAAGTACTTCTCTGAAGAATACTAAAAGACTAATCTGAAAAGCTTCTGCACCTCATATTCACTGTAGTGTTATTTAAAATAGCCAAGCTATAGAAGCAGCTGAAGTGACCATCAGTGGATGAATGGATAAATAGTATGTGGTATATATACACGACGGACTACTACTCAGCCACGCAGAATGAAATCTTGCCATTTGTGACAACACAGATCTTAAGAATATTATGCAAAGTGAAATAAGTCAGACTGAGAAAGACAAATACCATATAATTTCATTCATACGTGGCATCTAGGAAAACAAAATGAACGAGCAAAGCAATACAAAAACAAACTCACAGATAGATAGAGAAGAGGTTGATGGTTCCCGGGGGTGTTGGGGTGGAACCGTGGGTGAAATGGATAAATGGGGTCATTTATAGAATAGATGGTAAATAGACTTTTGGTGATGATCACTTTGTAATGTATACAGATGTCAGATTATAATGTTGTAAATATGGAACTTGCATAATGTTATATATCAATTTTGTTTCAAAAAACAAAGAAAAGAAAAAAGGAGGAGCCCAAAAGACAAGTGGAGTTTAAGGAAATCCATAAACAATACCCACCTTTCCCACTTGAATTTGAAACCAACTAAAAAGTGGATAAAGGAGCTGGATAAAGAATAAAAATGTCTTTTGCTCTACTGAAAAAAAAGCTGCACCAGAGGAGGTAGCTTCAAAGCACTTCCTAGCACTCCACCCCCGAACTGGACAGCTTTACTCACCCCGTCACAGGCTGTATGTTGGAGCCCCTGCAAGGAGCCCCTTGCTGGGAGGGAAGGAACTGATCATAACTCATCTTCTCCACAGGTTGGCAGATGCCCAGTAAGAAGGAACCCAGGCACACAAGCCCTGTCCTTCCTCTAAGCTCACCAGTTGGACAAGTCACTTCTCCCCTGGAGAGAAATGACTAAGGGAATAGTGAGAGCCAAGAGTGTTACTTTGATGAAACTTCTTCCTCAAAAAGCCAGAAAGAAAGTATTAAAAATATAAGAGAGAAAGTATAAAAGACATAAAGGATCAATTAAGAAGGTTCAGCAGCTGACTAATTAGAATGCCATAAAGAAACTAAAAAAATTGAGAGGAGAAAAATATTAAGAGAGTATCTTTGTGCTGAAGGAGTTTCCAGATTGAAGGGACTGACTGAGAGCTGAGCAGGATTAATTTTTTTCTTAAAGTCCTAAATATCATGTTGATTTTTCAGAACACCCGGGATAAAGGAAAGTTTCTGGAGACTTCCATGTAGAAAAAAATACAAAGTGAAATGAAAACCAAAGTCACTTGCCAAAGAATCAGCCAGACATCAGACTTCCATCTGTACCACTAGATACCAAAGTCTGTGGAGTGACACCTTCCCAGTTTTGAGGAAAAATTATTTTCAACTTAGAATTCTATACCCAGCCAAACTATTAGTCAAGGATGAAGGCTGAATAAAGACATTTTAGATGCACAAGAATTCAGACAATGTATCCCCCATGCACCTCGAAGAAGTTAAGAAGTTGCTGCAAAGAGAAGGAATAAATAAGTAAAAAAGCAAATATGATATATAGCAGAGTAGTTTGTCCAAACTGGGAGGGCAAGATGTTGGCTCTCAACTGTGTAGCCAGTCCAGGTTGGAAGAAAGTGGAGGACTGTGGAGGCCCCAGAGATAGGAGGGAAGGATGATGAGGGTGCAAAACCTCCAGTTCTAGTAAATGTAGTCGGTAGCAGGGAAAACCACAAACTTCACTCCAATAACACTCTTGCTTGGCACAGAGGCTGTGATGCTTGATCAGAGATTATGCAGTCCTGGCATGGTCCTTCTCGTGCAGTTAACACAACTACCTCTATGTCGATTGTTTTCAATTTTTCAAGTCAACATCTAGACACACTGTGGGAGACACCTATAGTCACAGATCAGGACTTGAATGCCCTCACCTTTGCCCCTGTGAAAGGACAGGTGAATCTGATGGAGACTGGGAAGCAGAAGGGGAGGAGGGAAGATGGACTGCACCTGGACTTTTGGAATAAGAATAGGGGGAACTGTTCCATTTTGGGCCTTGAAGTTGCCCAAATCGCCAGAATTGTTGAGAGGCTGGGTGAGGCAAGTTAGAGCTGGGATAAATTCTCCACCACTGTAAGAAGTCTCCTAGGAAATGCCCTCTGTAAATTAGTGGGTCAACAGTGACACACAGGGCTGTCACCTTCGGTTGTGCCAACCTGGCATAGCGCCCTCCAGAGGGCTCCACTCACCTCGTGGTCACTGCAGATTTGTGTAGTTATTATGGCAATTTTCTGGCAGAGGGTTCTTAGGATGGCTTTCCCTGTTCCTCCCAAAGTCAGGGGTCCTCTAGCACAGAACCGTTCCTACGGGCATTTAAGTAACCACCGGGAAGGCTACAAGCAGAATTCATTTTGCATGACCACCTCTGGGGTGTGTGGTGCCGTAGGAAGAAGGAGGAGAGAGGAGGAGGGTACAACGGGAGGTTTCAGCTTTTCACCCCGATCCTGCCTGGACTATCTGATATTTTTAAACCATGGGCACATATTTCTTTAGTTAAAAATTCTGAAAGTAAGCATGAAAAGCAAACACACACCAAAAGCCCAGACTGTGTGGCAGCCCCTGGGATGTCCCCAGGTCCTCCGCTTCCCTCACTCCTTCCTCTGCCCACAGGGTGAGTCTGCGGTGGTTCCCCTCCTGCTGCCAGCAGGGGAAGTCCAGCAGCCCCTTTCTTCTCACCTCCCAGGATCCCCGGGGGCCCCTCCACTGCAGCCGGGTCCTCTAAAAACTCTTGGCTTTTACTCCATCCCTCTCTTTGATTCCCTCCAGAAGAGCACGAACTCGAACTGGAGTATGTTGCAGAGACATGGGGTAGGACGCAAACTCCAATCAATAATCAGCTATCCCCGTTCCTAGAAATGGAATGCTGCTCCCTGCTATGAAAGCATCTCACCTGCTGGGCCCTGGGTGGGCTGGGACCCCCGGGTGTGCAGCGGCTTCTCTCCTCCTGCAGGGCATTCCCGATGTGGCCGCCGTGCTGGACCTGGGACCCTCCGCCCCGGCTGCCTGTTAGAGGCACTGAGACCGGCAGGAGTCTCAAGTCTCAAGTCCCCCTGCCCCTCACCCCTGCCTAGGTTCTGATTTCCTCTACGGAGGGAGAGGTGCTGGAAGCCTCCCCAGGTGATTTTAATGTGTAGCCCGAATGAGAATCACTGCTCGCCTCTCTCCAGATGCCAGGGAACAATCCCCGGATTCCGGTCGTTTTGCTCGGTTCCGTGCAGAGCCTCACCCTTTTTTTTCAGTGGAAGCATAACTTACAACGTTCTATTAGCTTCAGGTGTGCGACATATGGACGCGACAATGGTATATATTACTCAGTGCTCACACAGGACATGTCCTCCACCTACAACGTTATTACAGGGTTACTGACTATATTCCCTACACCTGGCTTTTGTCTCATACTTTTGACTTCAAACTAAAGTGTGTTCCTCTTAATCCCCTTTACCTGTCAAAGAATTGACTCTTTTTTTCCCTCTCTTTCCAGACCATGCAATCCCTCAGACTGCAGCCAGATAGTAGAAGAGCATGTTTTTCCTTCTTTCTCTGTGTCTACACCCACTCGCAGGCCTTTAAAAGGTGGACCATAACACATATATTGTTCTGCAATTTGTTTTTGTCTCTTGGCTTCCTTTCATTCTGTCCTACTGATCTACCTCATTATTCAAAGACCACATAATATTCCATTATTAAGCATATACCATAATTTGCTTAACCATTTTTCTGTTGCTGTCATTTGGGCTTTTTTCCTAATATTTTGCTATTGCTGAGTATGCTGCAATGAACGTCCATGTGGGTGTGTATCCTTCAAAGCTTGTGCAAATATTTCCAGAGTGGAATAGCTGAGGTCAAAGGATACATATATTTAAAAAAATTTTTTTTCATATATTTAAAATTTTGACAGGTGTTGCAAAAATGCTCTCCATTTTTAAATGGTATATCAATTTACTCTTCCACCAACAGTTTCTTAAAGGATTCCTTCCTCCATACTCTTACCAACACCAAATATTATCAGACTTTTTACTATATGTTAATCTGCTAATTACAAAAAACAAGCGTTGCATTCTTTTAGTTTGCATTTCCTGATACTAGTGAAGTTGAACATCTTTCTGTACTTTTGTTAGGACTTTATATTTTTTTTTGTAAATTGCCCATTGAATAGATTTTTTGATGGCTATTGGTATGGAAGATGGAATATAGTCCCCCCTGCTTAATCTCTCTGCCTCTTTTTTCTCCATGATGCAGACAATCTTATTTAGTCAATTTTTGACTCATTCAAAAGAAAGGAGGGGAACAGTATGCATAATTCAAAATTTCAAAATTTGAGAAAAGCACAATGCAATATATATAGGATTTTAAATATTTTTAGAAAGAGCACGGATCCGGGAGTGAGACGTGGATTCACACCCTAGTTCAGCCTCCGTCTATCTGGGTGACTCTGGGGATTTTACTTTCCTCACTGAGCCCTGGTTTTCATAATTACAGAATAGGAATAATAATCTATTTTGCCCAATTGTGGTAATTAGACAAGAGAATGTGTGTAAACCACCTGTCATGCAGCCTGTCAGGCAGCAGGGTACTGGATAAGTGGTTGTTATTGTTACATTGTTATTATAACATTTGATCATGGGAAATCTTTTCAACTAGGAAGTTCCTAAACTCACCGGGGGTCTCTCCCTTCCTTAATCTTACGTTAAAGTTAGCTACTCTCCAAATCACACCACTTCTGCTTAAGACCCCTTCCCTCCGCCTCTCTGATTGAGCAGGGTGTTGTCCCGTTCGAGGTTAAGAGTTTGAATTCCAAGTCTGCAAATCCAGAGGCAGAGGAGGTCCGGAGCTGTGATGGAACCCCGAACAGGCTGTGCGTTAAGAGCGGGGCCTGGAGCGGTGAGCAAACCCAGCATCAGACAAGGTCTCCCTTTGCCCCCAAGGTTAACTGTCAGATGGAGTCTGTGATTAATCCACAATCAAGAACGGACCATGATTCCAGTCGAAATAGTTGCAGTTATAAGTAATACACCCTGGGGGCACAAACTTAATATCTTGGATCACAAGAAGGACAGAGGCAGGGCCAGGCCAAGGTGGGTTCCTTCAGGCAGCTCAGCAACATCCTCCAGAACCCAGTCCTTCCCATCTCTCCATCCCGCCATCAGCAGCTTGTTGCAGGTCTTGAGTTGGCTGCCTCGTGTCCCAGGGGAGCTGCTGCAGAAAACCGCATCCAGAGACAGAGAAAAGAAGCTGTCCTTGTGTCTCTTTTAAAGCATGAAGAAATCTTTCTCACAAGTCCCCCTGCAGATGGCTTCCAACATCGTATTGGCCTCAGCTGAATCAGGAGCAGGACAGTGAAATTACTATTACTGATTTGGGCTGCTCTGGGTCAGAGAGAGGCCAGGCCAGTTCTGAAGGACGTGGCTGCCCAGCACTGGGACAGAACTTAGGAAGGGAGAGGGGAATGGCTGTTGGCAGTGATGGTGATGACCAGAACGGTGGACCACTGCCACGTGTATTTATAAGGATTCATAAGATATATGTTCAAGATCCAATTTTAATATGCAAATGCTTCAGCTAGTCATCTGAAATATTTATCCATTTGAAGTTTGCAACCTGGAAACTTAGCCTTACAAAGGGAGGGCAGTAATCTTTCCTGTCATTTGTAAAGCTGAGAGTGTTGTTTATGAGTAAACAACCCAGCTTTAAAAGGAATAAGCCTTGAAGAATGAGCATTCACTTCCCAAGCACTTGGCATGGAATATCTACTGAGATCTTAGGATAGAAAACTCCTGGACAGGTGGGACCCAAATGGGGTTGTCAGGGGGCCAACGTGGCCCTTCTAGGACTGTGTCTGTGATGGAGGCCTGCTGTCCAGGTCACCCAGGGACCTCATCCCAAACACCTGAAATATAAAAGTGGGGGGAGTGTATTTTCAAAAATTTCATTCTAAGACATCCCTTAAATATCACCCAGATCCCTGTGACCTGGAGGAGCAAACTCATAACATTCCTCCTGCTCAGCACGTCTCTGTCCTTGCCCTTCAAGGCTGGATTATGCTGAAGAGGACAGATTTCAAATGCTAACAGGGCATAGTCCACCATGGGGGGCAAAATGGGAAACAGGGTGCCAAGGTCCAACCTGGGAAGGCTGTGAGTGAGTTCTAACTGGAGAGCCACCACGATGTCTTGGATCCTTCGGCTCTAGAAAACTTGTTTGGGACTGACTTTCTGAAATGAAGAACCCTTCTGCACACTTGGTTAGAAAAGAAACAATCGGGGCACCTGGGTGGCTCATTCAGTTGGGCATCTGCCTTCAGCTCAAGTCATGATCCCAGAGTCCTGGGATTGAGGCTCGAGTCAGACTCCCTGTTTGGTGGGGAGCCTGCTTCTCCCTCTGCCTGCTGCTCCCCCTGCTTGTGTGCTCTCTCTCTTTTCTTTGTCAAGTGGATAGATAGAATCTTGTAAAGAAAGGAAGGAAGGAAGGAAGGAAGAAAGAAAGAAAGAGTGGGGGGGAGGGGGAGAGGGAGGAAGGGAGGAAAGGGGATGCCTGGGTGGCTCAATCAGTTAAGCAGCTGCTTTTGGCTCAAGTCATGATCCCAGAGTCCTGGGATTGAGTCCTGCATTGGGCTCCTTGCTCGGCAGGGAGCCTTCTTCTCTCTCTGCCTGAGCCTGCCACTCTACCTGTTTGTGCTTTCTCTCTCTCTCTCTCTCTGACAAATAAATAAAATCTTAAGAAAAAAAAAAAAAAGAAAGAGCGAAAGAAAGAAAGAGAAGAAATAATCCGTAGAAGAGGCAAAACCAGGTTTGGGTGAAGTTACCTGGGTGAGACCCCGGCAAGGTGACCTGGAAGACTGGTGTCTGTGTGCATGTGTGTTTGGGGGTGCATGGGGGAGGGTGAGCAAGTATACAGCAGGGAGCTCCTCCTGGGATGTGTGCTGGAGCCACCCAACCACGTCCCCCACCCAGACCAATTATACCAGAATCTCAGGAAGTGGGAAGTGCAGGGTTGAATCCACCATATCTAAGTTCTTAGAAAGAGCTCTTAGAAAGTTCTTGGAAAGAGTTCTCTCCATGTTACCCTAAGAATTTTGTTCATAATCCCACCTTGGATAATGTCACCAAGGAGGTTCGCTGTCCCCTCTGCCTATGCCTTCCACTCCAGATAGGTGCTGTCTTGGGGATACGAGCAGCAAGGGTGGGAGCCCTCGGCAGGCAGGTTTCTCCTCTTCTGCTCCACGACTGAGCCAAGGACCAAAGGCATGGTTTTGGTGAGACCTCCAAGGCTAGTCACCCCCACGGCCCTTCTGTGTGTCACTTTGGGTGTCACAAATGGAGGAAGCCCCTAGTCATCAGTCAGGATCTCCCATGAGCAACAAAAAGTTCTTTCAATATTATAATAATTTGGAAAACTGATTAAACAAGAAATTAGTTCTGTTGGGGGTGGGGAATGACAATTGTTAAAGTAGTAAATCACATGAGAAAGGGAACACAGGAAGGTCTGTAATCAGAAAACATGCTCTTAGAAAATATTTTGAGGAAATCCATTTATGTGTGTGTCCTATGAGTTGGAAAGACTCTAGGTCTAGGTTTGCATCTGCCATTCCACATCCTGGCCTAGGAGTCTGGGCCAGTCACCTCAGTTCCCTGATCCCTAGCTCCCTCATTTGTGTAATGGGAAGAACAGTAGCTCAGGATGTCTCTGGGGACATGTTGCTGAGGACTGTCTTCACTTAGCTGAGCCAGGGAGAAATGCGCCAGGCCCACGTAACACAAAATTGTGGTGGGGCTGGCATGGATGTTCTGGCTAATCCCAAGACCAAAGCAGTTCCAGGGCCCACTGGAGTCCTTCCTTGTCCCCAGCCTCACAGCCTAGGCAAAGGGAGTGCTAGTGCAGGGAGCCAGCTGAGATGGGCTGGTCCCATGTGCCTTTGTTTCCCCTCTGCAAAAAGAACAAGCTCAGCCCTGTCATCCAAGCTGAATAATTTGGCCAGAGTAGAGTGATAATCTCCCAAATTGAATGGTATTCTCAGGATCATCAACTGATTTCCTGTGTACCCTGGCTCTGTCCTATACCAGCCATGTCCCTCGAGGCAAGTGCTTTAATCTCCCTCAGACTTGCTCCCCCATCATTTGCAAAATAAATATGGTAGCACAGGACTGTTGTAAAGATTAAGGTCTTTGCGATAGAACATAGGAAACATGAACACAATGCCTAGAACATGGAAATAGTCACAATCACTACTATTGGCTTATCGAAAGAAGCAGGCTTAGCAATTCCTGAGTGGTACTGTACGGTTTTAAGATAATAAAGCCACATTTGTTTAGGAAAAGACCTCTAATTCATTCTCCCACTCTTCCAACCGGCCCTGTGCCCTGTTCCATTCAAATTAGTGAGGTTTTTGTTACACCAATAGCCAAGTAGTGTCCATGGTCAGGCCCCGCCCCCACACTGATTTTCCCCAGGACCCCACCTATGGTGGTCAGTGTGGTGTGGTGGAAGTGACCCCCAACATCTCCCAGTCCGAAGTCCTGGGATTCTCTGTCATCAGACTCACTTCTGCTGGCTCAGAGGGAAGGGGAATTGTAGCACTTGTTGGGGTCTTGCGTCCGCCTGCCCTGATCTTGCCCGTCTCTCCCGGCAGGCAGTAAAGCGGTTCTTGAAGCAGGAATGCAAGTGTCACGGCGTGAGTGGCTCATGTACTCTGCGGACGTGCTGGCTGGCTATGGCCGATTTCAGAAGGACGGGCGATTACCTCTGGAGGAAGTACAATGGGGCCATTCAGGTCGTCATGAACCAGGATGGCACTGGTTTCACTGTGGCTAACAAGAGGTTTAAGAAGCCAACAAAAAATGACCTCGTGTACTTTGAGAATTCTCCAGACTATTGTATCAGGGACCGAGATGCAGGTAAGTTCAAAACTCTTTACTCACAGTACCTCATTCTTTCACTGATCAGTCCTCCCCAGCCTCAGTGCGGTCCTGTGTTTTCAGCCTGACAATTCTGTAAGTGCAGCCAGCTGCCTTCAGGTTCAATGTTCGTGGTCTTATAATTCATATTTCACACTTGAAATATTTATTTATTTCATTATTATTTATTTATTTATTAAATATTTATAATTCATATTTCAGAGAGCTTTCCTAGGCAACTGGAGAAATGGGTTGAGAATGTGCAGGTTCTAGAGAAAGGTGACCCCAAGAAAGTAAGTACATGGCAGAGTCACAATATGCAGATTAGCCAAATTCTTCAGCCTGGACGAAACTCTGATTGGTGAACTCACGTACACTCTGTACAGCAACCCGGCATCTTCCCTGTGATCCTGAAGCCAAGAGGAGTAGAGAGACCTATGCAATGGACCTTCTCTGTTATGATTCCATCTTCATAACTATGAAGAGGGGCCCAGGCCTTTAAAGTTAGCCAGTTTTAAGATCCTCCATGCTTCTCACTCCCTCATTCTTTCCAATACACTGAGAAGTTGTCAAATACTAGAAGGCAAAAATGCATCCCCACTGGCGTGGCCGTTGGTGGGCAGTGGATGAGAGCTGTGTAAGAGGCATTTTGTTTATTAGAGCCACACTCCTCCCTTGCAGACAGCACTTCGTCTATCTTGGACTCACTGGAAGGGCAGCTCCATCAGCCTCAACACAGCTGTTTCCACCAGCCTGGTTTTAGGCACCTGCTCTTCACCTCTCACCCCTCTCCAGCAGTCCTGAGTGCCAGGCGTAGCACAGTCTTTGCAAAGACTCATACAAAATAAGTCTCAGTGGATAGGAGGAGATGGAGAGCCCACAGCCAACTCTGGCTTGAGCCAACTTCCCAGACTTGGTAGAAAGCAAGGGAATTTGTTATCAGGAAAAACGTCCTCGAATTTAAATTCTACAATTGTTTTTGGTTCTAAAGTAATTGCAAGGAAACCAGTAAAACAGCCAGCTCCTAACACTAGATTAACCATGAGGGACAATTACCAGGGAATGTCACAAGAAGTCCAGAGCCTCTCCTTTGTCCCTGAGCGGTTGAATTTCCCTCCTGGTTTGATGAGCACGTTCCTTACAGCATCGGGCGGGTCTATACCTGCAGCCTACGGATTAGCTAGGACCAAGCGCAAGGACCAGAATGCTGTTGCATTCCTGACATGCTTTGGGACCTCTAACAAGTCATCCTACCTGTCAGCCCACAGTTTCAGCCAGATCACCATGAAACCTATACTTTGAAACAGGATTGTCCCAGAGGTCTGACTCCCCTCTGCCATTAACTAGCCATCTAACCTCAGGCTCCTCAGCCAGGACATGGAGATGATGATATCATGGTCACTTTAGGAATTACAATGGATTGAATCCTGTGTGTCAGGTACTGGGCTCAGATCACTGCACACATGGTTTTATTTAATCCTTAGAACCACCCAATGACATCAGCGCAATGGAACCAGTTCCTGGGGGGGGGGGCGGGAGAAGGGTGGCTGCTTGTTGATCAACACCAACGTGAACCAAATTCCCATCTTAGCTGTTGAGATCAGATAAATAGTCCTGGATAACATCATCCCAATTGCCTGGATGAGAAAAGTGAATGACTAGCTCAAGATCTCACTGGTCTCGGAGGGGATGGGTGTCTGGCTATCAGACCACGTGGCCCACTCACCTGACCCTGACACCACAACTTGTCACTAGCCAGCTCTGAAAAGACACGGTGAAGCCAACCCCTCATTCCAAATGTAAGAGGACCTGCTTCCCCAGGACATCTGTCCTGGGCTTTCGGATTGAAGCATTATGCACAGTGAAGCAAACAGGTATGATGCTGGACGGCCACTGAGCTGCCTCATGGGCATCCGATAAAATAAAGCCCTGACTTTGTGTTCTCCGAAGAGGAGATTCTGAATTTATTCCCTGACGCCTCTTCAGGATACTAAGTTATCCTTCCACATTTTGCTTTGGCTCCTCCCTGTATTAGACCACGATTCTGTTTCCTGATCCTAAAATAGCAAACACGTCTGCAGTACCTGCCATTTGTTAGCACTTGGTCTGCATTCTGCCAATGACTCGCACAGAGAATATAAATGGGTATGTTATCATCCATTTTATGGGAGGGAAAAATGAGGCTCTGACAAACAGGGTATGGAATTTGCTAAAAACAAACAAACAAACTCTCAGTTGGTTAAGAGGCAGAGCAGGGACTTGAACCGTCCATTGTTTTAAGCATCCTACTCTGTCTCCAGACACGCCAGCTATAAGGCCCCCTGTGGCAGAGGCTGACGTTCTGAGGGAAGTTTTATAATTTCTTCATTCTCTATTTATTTCTGTTCTATTTTAGGTTCATTTTAGCTTCTCTCATTTTTAGCTTAAAAACGATGTGAACTTAGTTCTTTTGCTGTTGATTAACCAGGAGCTACCCTATTATTACCTTTTTTTTTTTTTTTTAAGTAGCTGGTTCCAATGTATTAGATCAGATTTCCATTAAGATTCCTAGATTATTCATACCTTGTTGAGCTAGCCTTCATGTTCTTTTATAGCTGAGCCTGAGGAAATAGCAAAGTCATCCATACAAACTTTTCTTTTTAATTCTGTTGACTATCAGGTGACGTTTTAGTGAAAATGTGATTCAGGGTGTTTGCTATCATGTAGGCAAAAGTTCCAATTACTGAAAGAGAAGAGTTTTCATTGTTCATACTTGAATTCACATGTACCTAACCACATGTATGAGATGCAGATTTTCCCTGAGGAAGCCTGCTTCAACTCACAGCGACCGAGAGCCTTGTGCTTGCTTGTGTAACCTATGGCCTTCTAAAGTTGAAGGTTTATCCTGGCCATTTTCTACTAGAAACTCCTGCAGTGTGTGCACTCTAGAAAGTTGGTCAAAACAGTTGTAGAAGTGAGTGTGTCTGAATCCTTCTGGAGGTGCCTCTAACCTCTGTTTGCAGAGGCAAGGAGATGTGACAGAATCTGAGATGATCGACAAGGGGGGAGACTCCTGCCTGTAACTCACAGTGGCGTTCCTCCTCTGAGCTCTGCCCCCTTGTCCTGGAAGGAAGGTGCTGGGCGTGGCAGGGCTCGCGTCCTGTCCATCTGTACTAAAGCAGCCCCCAGCATGTGCCGTCGCTGAGCAAGCAGGTCACGAAGGTACGCTCTTCCCTTTACGACCACCATGTCGAACTTTAGGAAGGGCCTGGAACTCCCATATGTTTGACATGGGTTACGTTCAAAACTATCCAGGCTCCAAAACAGGTCCGAAGGTGGCAGTAAAATTGAAAGCAAATAATGTGTCTTTCCTTTTCTCTATTAAGTTTGGCACTGTTCCCTAGATGACAACTCACGCCACCCAGTCTACTCTCTGGTGGCCATATCATTCTATTTCTCTTTTTTAAAATATTGTACCATTTCCTATTGAACTGATTGGGAACCTTCTGCTTGTGCAACACTGGAAAAGTAGTGGTGGGGAGCAGATTGAATCTTGCCAAGTAACAGGCTCCTGTAGCGGACTGACTTCAGTCTTGCTGCCCAGTGCCTGCCCCCTGCTCCAAGGAACTCATCATGTGACTGAAGCGATCCTGCATGTTTTGTCAGTCTGGTGTGTGGGATGGATGAAGGCTACGGGTCTAGTCCGCTATTTCCCAAAGTGAGGGCCTCCTGGGGAAACTGTTAGAATCTCAGGGGATTGTTGCTGGGATTCCATCTGCATTTCAAACTTGAGTACATTAAAGTGGAAAATCGATGTTTTAGGCAATCCCTGGCCTACAGCATTGCTTTTCCTAAGTATTTTTTCAGAAGTATTGGGTAAGAAGAAATCCTGAGGACATTATATTCTTTGGAATACCTGATCTCTTATGAAGGAAAAAAAATATATTTAAGGAGTTCTAGACAAATGGTGCACTAAAGTGATCTCAGCCATCCAAGCATTCACTGGAATTAGCTTGACAGAGATGACCAAGCCAGCCCTTTAGTGAAGTCCTGAGAGAATGACAGAAAGCATAGCAAGCAAATTTTGATGAGAAAGGCAGAAGGCTGAGTCAAGACCCTGGGCTGCTCGTGGGTGAGGACAGACCCAGACCCCAGGGGCAGAAGGAGGGTGGGAACATGGGGTGAGTTCCTCTGAGAGTCTGGCTCTACTACACACATTCTGGACATATTCTCTGAACCTGTACGGCAGTCACCCGCATTTATAGAGAAGGGAATGGAGGCTCAGAAAAGCTTAACTTGCCCGAGACTGTGTGGCCCATAAGTGGTAAATGAAACAAAATAAACACAAGTCAAATCAAAAGTCCCTACTTTCCTCGCTATATAACTTCCTGACATCTGGGGAAGGGAGACCTGGGTCCTAAAGGGGCATCGTGAGGACACGGGAACAGAGCAGGTGGAGGGGCCTGCAGAGTGGAGAGGTGGAAAGTGGTCAGACCCAAGCTTCCCTCCTGTTTGGCTCCGGCTACCTTGAGGCCCCTCCAACCACAAGCCCTTCAAGTCTGCAAGAGTGTTCATGTCCTTCACGGTTCCTAAAAAATATCACAAGCTCAAAAACGATTAAGGAAGACATTCTTACGGCAAAAACAAGAGACTTTCTCCACCAGCCTTCAGCTGAGGGAAGTGAGTGCTCTGATGTCCAACGATAAAGACTCCCCTCAGATTTCAAAAGTCCACACGGCGGTGTCACGCCGCGCGTGTGACATGAAGCAGGCCACACTGGAGGCTCCATCTGGGCAGCCGGGCTTTCTGAGACGGATACTCTAGTGGCGGTGAGGTTATCTACTCTGGTTATTGCCCCAGGCGTCTGTAAATCAAAGAAGCCCTCAAGTTAGAGATAGTCCATCTCCAAGGAATGCCGCTGTCCTCTCCAGAGACGGGGATGCACCTCGTCACAGGCCACTTTCCCCTGTTATGAGCTAAAACCCTGACCTGGGCCAGGGGTCACCCTGAGGTCTCCTCTCCAACTGTAGGAAACAGTTGACCCTCCACCTCCTTCTAGTCAAGTTCAAAAAAGAGAGTTCTGCAATTGTTTAACCTGTTGTTTGCTGTAAGCCCGCCACGTGGCTGAAGGCTGCAGGCTGTGAGTGGCGGAAGCGCTAAGGCCTGTTTTCTCTACACAAATCACAATTGGCAAACAGCTTGGAAACCCTGGGAACACAATTCCAACCACTGTTTACAGCGATTTGCCAATCTAGACATGTCCATGGCGTGGCCGGGTCTGCTACAGCTCTGTGATTGTGACCTGATTGAAAAGCAAGGGAATAGGGACGGAATGGGCGGACCTTATTTTGATATTAAATGCACAATTCCCACAATATCTTGAGGTCCTTCATGGCTTCATGGGTCAAATATTTTTTTGAGCCCCTTCTCTATGTCAGACCATTTAGCCTCTGGAATGCAAAGATGTGGAAGCCAGACTCGGTCCTTGCCCTCAGCCTTCATGAGGCGGCCAGTCTCTGTAGATGAGCCGGGTGGTGGGCAGGCAAAGACATGCAGGCCAGGTGCTCGGGTCCTCAGGCCTGGACGGGAAGGGGGTGCTTTCTGGGTTTTGGTCCTCACTCTGTCGCTCTATTCCAGGGTCTCACTGTACGTGTGTCATTTGAAAAACTAAAGACTAGGTTATTCATCCCTTTCTATGTTGAAATTTATTTTAGAAATTCATGAATTGATATCTGAGAAGTGCCCAGATAGCTAGACCGGGAGAAAATGAAATGAAAAATGTATTGGTGTGTCCTATAAGTCACTATTTTCATAGGCAATTGTTGATTACGTTGTAAATTAACACAAATTACTATCCAGAGGGCCCTCTTTTCAAACTCTTAGGGGCAGGAAATACAATTAATTAGCCTGTCCCTCCTTCCTGCAACACAGTCTTCTGATTTTCCTCCTGCCCTGCTAGCTGGTCTTCCCCAGTTCTACTTGCTAGTTTCTCCCTGCACATCTGGAAGATGTACATCCCTTCTGCTTCTGCACCTTCTCCCTGGTGGTCTCCTCTTTCTTAATGGCTAACTGCTTCTGGGGTCTCTTCTGTGTCCTACCCACTGCTTAACGGCTCCTCTCAGTTGCTCACATCATGATCAGATTCATGATCTGATTCTGTTAAAACTGAATTCTTGATTTGTACCACTCTCGAAACCTGCCTTCCCCAAGCTTCCTCTTCTCAGAAAATAGCGAAGCCATCCACTCCATCGGGCACATAAACCTGCAGGTCCTTTGCTGCACTCTTTCTCACTTACATCTTTGCCCATCACCAGGTCCTCCTAAAATGCATCAGGGATCTAGCTCAGAAGGCCTTCCTTGTTCCTTGACTCACAGCACATACCATGAGCTTTAGTAAGTTTATTTATGTATTTGTTTGGTCCCTATGGGTCCAAACACTATATGAGCTGAATTCTTAGTTATGTTGGTGCAATGTCATAACTTAAAGATAATTTGATTTCTTTGACAGGTGATTATTAAGCATGTCTTCACTCATTGCTGATGATAATACACGGCCTATGAAAATTCCCATTTAAACTGAAAGGTTAAAGGGAATTTTCCCTCATGTTCAAGAGCATTAGTGGACCATTTAAAGAGCTGAAGTTGTTGGTGGCTGCCCAGTTCCCTGGAAGAGATAAAACTCTCATAGGCAACAGTAGACTATATTGATGGCTTTTAGTTTCCACCAAATACTCAGTTCTTTTTCTTTGTGTGAGACTACTTCTTAGTTCATCTGATTTTGTTGTTAATGCAAGCAAAATACTTCTTTTTTTTCTTTAAAGATTTTATTTATTTATTTGACAGAGAGATCACAAGTAGATGGAGAGGCAGGCAGAGAGAGAGAAGGAAGCAGGCTCCCTGCTGAGCAGAAAGCCCGATTCGGGGCTCGATCCCAAGACCCTGGGATCATGACCTGAGCCGAAGGCAGAGGCTTTAATCCACTGAGCCACCCAGGCGCCCCCAAGGAAAATACTTCTAATACTACTTTATGTTATAGGCATGATCTGTAAGTCTGACTTTCCTTTCAGAATGTAGGTGTACTAATTTTGTTAAACTTTAGGATACACTGAGAAGGACCCTAATTTGAACTGACAGTGGCAACCAGATTGAATGGTGAAAACTGAAAAAAAAAAAAAAAAAAGAAAAGAAAATTTCAGAAAAAAGGAAACAAAATTTTCATTTTCCTATTTTTGAAGTCTTTGACATAATTTGTACCAACAAAAATTTACCAAATTGAGGTCCTTCTGTTTTGTTACAGAAAAAAATTAGTATGTTACAGACAAAAGAATGACGCTAATGTATTGTAAAACAATGTATTTGCTTACTTCATATGAGCTTTCCCCATGAAACCTATTTTGTGTTGGTGTGGTTGATCTCTTCTTTAAATCTATGCAAATCCTGTATTCCTAACCATTCCTGGCATTATGGCTCAGTAGACTTTGGTGCGACCCATCACTACCTATTACTGTGTTTAGTGATTACTGATTGGGTAGCCATGGACAGCTTAACTTCTCTGGGTCTCTTAACATATGTGTTTTATCCAGAAATTCCCATAAATGAATGAGTGAACTATTAATTTCACTCTAAGTTTGCCATCACAGAACCTGACCTTGATGTCACAGACTCCCTTAGGTTGCTATTTTCAATTTTTATCTTTCAAAAAATGTGCTGCATTTTTTGCTTGTGTTCTCTGTACATCCAGTGAGATCATCTGAGTAGAAACCAGGCTGTTCGCTACCTTTTTCTCTGACCTTAGTGCCTAAGGATTCAGTGGCCGCTCCCTGAGGAAGCATGCCCTCCTTTGTCAAGGAAAAGCTGATCTTCATTTTTAAGAAATTGTTTTTAATTTAATATTTAATGAATCGGGAATTTATGTCGACAGCTGAGCACTATGCAGTATATAGAAGAAATATAAGAGCTAACCTCTGTCCTTGGGGAAACAAGATGCATGAGAAATCATCAAACATTTTGTAACAATATATGAGCTCTATTGCATGACACACATTATAGGACTTGGGAAGGGGTTCAGGTGGGCAAGGAGCAGAAACAGGGATTGCTCTATCAAAGGTGCTCAAATAGGCCCGAATCTAGAAGAATGCAAAGACTTCTGATCCAGTGGAAGGAGGAAAGCCCAGGACAGCAGATGAGAGTAGCTCTCATGAGGAAACAGTCTACAGAGCTAATCACGTCAATGGGACAGTGAGGAGTTGGCCCGATCCTAAAAGGTATAGGTGGGGGAGCAATGGGAAATAAACTTGGGTAGACTAGGTGTGCCAGACATGGAAAGTCTTGAAGAGTCTGAACTTAAAGGGAATTTAACTCTAATTCCATGATAGGATTTGTTAATTTAATGGGACATGCTTTCTTGTGCCAGTCAAGCTTTTCCTGGTTATTATAAAAATGTTGAATAAATCATCTGAGAGAAGGGGAGATACTGTCCTCCCTAGTTTTAGGTTTGCAATCCTTACTACGTGACGGGGAAGCCGTGTGCATAGATGAATGTGCGGTCTCTAACATTTGCTCTAACATTCTTTTCTTCCCTCGATAAATCTGTGTCATTAATGACAACATGTAAGTCAACCAGAGGAGAAACAGCCGATTGGATGACGGGCTTAAGTGAATCTTGCTTTATGTCCTAATGGTCAACATATGGGCTTCTGTCAGCCTGGAGTGGCAGAAATTTCCAAAGACACAGGCCCATCCACAGAGAAAGACCGTTCAAGAGAGCGCCCTTCCTCCAAGGTCCCAGAGGTGTGGGTCTGGGAACTATTAGCAAAAGCTCTCCGTCCTCCTCTGCTGTCAGGAAGATGCATGTCGGTGGAGACAGAAATGTTTTTGCACTGGGAACCCTGACTCCATTATTAATTTTATAGCTCTAGGGAAGGGATGCTTGATTCTGTAAAGTTCCTGCGGCACTGCCCCACCAAAAGTGAGTCTAGTGGTCCCAGCTTGCAGGATTTAGAAACGCTGATTCTTCACCCTCCTTTTCCCCCCGTGGACATGGATACTCTGTGAAGGGTGAGGACCACACTTGTGGGGAGGAGAAAGGAAGATCTGGCTGGAATTCACACCTTCCATGGCATAGACATTCCTGACTGCCTGGATCTTATGGACACTGAGTCTAGGCAGATAATCTCCTAGCAGTGTGGTGTGAAGGCGACAGAGGAAGGCTGGGTTCCCTGAGGCCGAGTCTGCCACACTCCATCTGGGAACTGGGATCTGTACCCAGGCAGGTCACACATCAGGTTTTCACAAACCTAAAGCTAAGGGAAGTCAGGGAAAAGAGCTCGGACTTGCAACTTAGGTAAACTGAGTAAATCAAAGTGCAGTAGGAGATAACATTATAAATCACTATGAATGATTTTAAAGAAATGTGAGGCATCTACATATGTGTTTATCCTCTTACCATATACCACTTTGGGAAACTAATGATAGGGCCGTTACTCAAAATATTTTTTAAAATTTCCGTTGAAGTATTTGTAAAGCCCACCACACGAGCTTTTGCAGATGCTGTAGAATGCAGATATTTGACCTATAGAGGTCCATTTGGGTTTAGGACATGTCTCAGTGAATCTCAAAGTCAAGTCCAGGGGAGAGTTAGGTGAGGGAACAGGCTAAGACATGCTATTTTGGGTGAGATGCAAATTGGTGCCGTTGGCTTTCCTGAATCAGAAAGCTCTGCTTAGCGGGAGTTCTTCCCAATATTTTCAACCACGGATCCATCAGTGACATAAGTTAAAACCACCTTGAGGTTTTGGGAGGTGTGCATGTTGGTATTACAAAGAAAATGGTCTTGTCCCTCAAAAAGGTGACAGGAATTCAGCGGGGATCTCAGTACAGGGACAATGCATGGAGGCCACTAACCGCGTGCTAACTAGCCTTTCTCATTCTCATGTAACTGTAGGTGTCTTCACTGTGGCATGGCATATGCTGGCAAAAAAGTCCCTTCCAAAAAGATTACACATCAGGACCTTTGCAAGTTCTTCATTTGCTAAAAGGGTGAAGGGAGAGAGCGGGAAGGGTTTTAAAGTTCATCTTCCTGGGATCTGGCAGGAAGGCAGGCTGGCCCTCTCTGCCAGATGCCGCCATGGTCAAGAACTCGAGCTCTGGACTCACACAGCCTGGCTTTGCCTCCTGACCTGCCTGCTGCCAGCTGTATGATCAAGCTCCTCCCCTTCCTCCACTCCCCCATTTCCAAACTGGTAATCACAGACCCTACTTTCTAAGCTTACAGGAATTAAATGAAATACTACAGGCAAAATGCTTCTCACAGGCCCTAGCCTGTGCTGGTGCCCCTTAATTATTGGTTCCAATTATGAACAAAAAGAAGAGAAAGAGGATGGAAAAGAAGGCAGAGGGCAAGGAAGCAAGAAGAATGAGGGGAAGAGAGGAAAAAAGGCAAGGAGGCATGGGCTTCGGACTTCGGGCTGACGTTAGAGCTGGTTTTATTAACCTGGGGGTTCCTGCTGTGGTCCAGACAGGACCACCAATTAACTAATGAGGACTGACTCATTAATGAATGGTATAGTCGGGGGGGAGAGAATCTAGAAGTGTATGTCTCAATATTTAGAACTAAACAAGCAGGAAGATCATAGAACTCCGAGGGTCCCTTTCACAAAGAGCTCACACACACACACATTTATAGTCTTGATTCTTATCTCCTATTTTAAGAATAATGGTGATGCCTTCTGTTTTGGAAAGGACAGTGGGAGGTCCCTAAGACAGCAGAGCCCTTCTGCTATCATTGATAATGGGGCTTTATTATCATTCCGGTAAAGGAAAGCAGTGCCAGCAAATTTTGTATAGATTCTGCATCCTAGAAATGTTCTTTTCAGGGTTTTGGTAAAATGGCTCTATATTCTGCTCCAATGACAGCAAAGTGTCAAAACTGCTCTCCTTCCCTACGGTCTGTCATTAAATCTACTTAGATGCAAAGCCCAAAGGAAGAGCTAATTTGTAGTCATCGTCCTATAGCCACGTAGTCTCCCCAGGCGACAGAGCTGCCCTGCCACCTCTTAGCTGGCACATTCCTGGGAACCTGGGGTCCTCGCAAGGGGGCCATTCCTCCTATAGGCTGTGACCCCTGTTCTCACCTCAGTGGCTCTCAACCTTCAAAAACCCTTCTCCTTTTCCTCCTTCTGGGCCCTCCTCACACCCAGTTTGGGTGGCTAGTGGAGAGTGGTGTGTCCAGATGAGGGGTGTTCTCTGGCATTCTGTAACCCAATGCTGAGCTACTGAGATCTCAGTGCCAGAGGCTTTGTTTCATTGACTGAAACCACTTCTGAGTTAAGCTCTTGGCAGTGGCCATCACTTTGACCACCTCTCTCAGAGATTTGATGGCACTGAGGTCACTTCCCTGAGCCCTTCTTCTGTTCAGAGTCTGGTTCAACTTTTTGCATCTGAAGGACAAAAACACCCCAACCATCGCTGCGGCAGGTCAGACCATTAGCTCAGGACCTTCTTAGGCTTCAGGCCACTGGGGAAATGTCACCAAGTTTGATGTCAGTAAAAAGCCCACAGCCTGATTCGGGAATAAGTCTCTTCACCTCCCTGTTCTAGTCCCCCCCCCCCCCCCACACCTCACAGAACCAAAGGGGAGAGAAAATTCCAATTGCATGCATTCTTATTTTAATGGATGCATATTGGTGGAAGTGAAGAATGCTTATGGGTGTGCAGGTTGATGGAAAAAAACACAAAAAGGTGAAAATTCAGGGCAGCCTCTGGGGAAGCAGGCGACAGTGCTTCTTACACACGTTGGAGGGTCTCCTTTGCACCATGGCTCAGCGGTCACCTCTGAGGTAAAGATTCCCCACTCTGCATCCCCATGCTGACCTCTCTCCTGAGTCCTGAGTCCTGAGTATTTTCAGTGAATGTTTCTGCCTGGATGACCCACTATCAACAAGAAAGTCAATGTGTTGAAAACAAAACTCAGTATCTCGGCTCAAAGCCTGCCCCTATCCAGGTGTCCCACCCCAAGGAATGTCACCAGCATAAATCCAGTCACTCGATCCAGAAGCCTGGGAGTATTTCCTGACCCTCACCTTCTGTGTCCTGCCCATCCTGCCTCCTCCACAGTCCCCTGAACCCTTTAACCTCTCCCACCCCCGCCAGCACTGTCCTTGTCCCGGTCACCCTGTGTCCTCCCCTGGGCACTTCACCGCTAACTTGGCTCCTTGCCTTTACTCTGGCCCTCTTCAAACCATCTGACCCCAGCACTCACAGCGAGCCTTCTGAATGTAAATCCACCATGTCCCCCTTTGGGTAAAAGCTCTCGGTAGCCCTCTTTTGTCCTTGGGTTAATATTTCAGTGCCCTCACCTGTCCCACAAGGCCCTCTACATTCTGGCTTCTGCCCACCTCTCCCGCCTCACCTCTTGCCACACTCTGCTTTGAATGCTGCCTTCCAGCTAGTTAACCTAGCTTTCCGCTCCTCACATATCAGAGTTTTGCTGATTTCCTGGTTTTGCCTATGTGGCCTCCTCCCTCCTCTTCTTGTTACTGGAGCCTAAAACATATACAGAAAAGTGCACACCACCTATATAGCTCAGGGAATGGTCTCCAATGAACACACCCATATAATCTATGCCCAGACCAAGACCTGAAAAGGACTGGTATTCCAGAAACCTCCTTCATGCCCCTTTTCACTATTCCTCAAGGGAAATCACTACCCTGAGTTCTAATAGCAGAGACCGATTTTTCCCACTTTCGTACTTTATGTAATTAGAACCTACCAAATTGTGTCTGATGTCTACTGCTGCATAAAAAACCACCCATATATTTCACAGCCTTAAACAACCTTAAAGTCTCATCTCAGGTTCATCAGTCCTTGCTGCCATGCTCTTTTGTCCACTTTGACAGCAAGCTTCTTGAAAATTGGTCTTACTCCATGTCCGTCTGCCCTTGCCCCATTCACTCCGTGATTGCTGCTGCGTCCTGTGCTTCTGCTAAAGCAGCTCTCCCCAGAGGGTGCCTGTTACCTCCTTCGTGTTGAGCCAAGTGCACAGTTTTCAGTCTTTTCCTCCTAACCCCCTGCCCCCAATTCAGTGAGTCCCCAAGTCCTAGTGATTCTCCCCCCTTTCACCCATCACATATTTGTCCTACGCTCATCATCTCCTGTCTGGACCTTCCAGCTGCCTCAAGGATACCTCCCTGCCCCATTCCGATAGTCTTTCTGCTGATGGCAAATCTGGACAGGCTTGCTGCTCACCATGGGATGAAACCCAAACTGTAGCAAGGCAGGAAGGCCTTGAACCCCTGCCGGGCTCTCTTTCCAGTCTCTTTGCCTCCCCACGCCTGTGCCGTGGCCACACTGGCTCTGCGTCCCATGAACGCACCCCGGGGGGTCTGCTGGGAGGTTCTGTTTTACCCAAGATGCCCTTCGCCCCCTTCTCCCTCCAGACCTATTTATCCTCTCCATCCTACCTCCAAAGCCACCTCTGTAAAACTGTGCTGGTAACAGCTCCTTTTCTGACCCTGTTTGCTGCTATCGATGTTAATAACACTCATTATCATTACTATATATTTGACTCACTCTCTCTGGAACATAAGCTCCTCGGGGCAGGATCTCTGTTTTGTTCTGATATATCCCAAGCTCCCACAACTGTGCCTAGCACATAGTAGGCACTCAATAAACACTGGCTAATGATTAGAAGGGTAGCATTCACTGAGCCCTTATTTGCCAGGTGTTTTTCCTGCAGGATCTCATTCCCGCCTCACCGCAGCCCTGTGAGGAAGGAACTCCATTTTTATCCCAGATTCGCAAGGGAAGAAACTGACGCCTACTGAGATGAAACAGCTTGCCCAAGGTCACCCAGCTGATAGATGGCAAAAGCTAGGACTTGGATCCTGATGTATCCAAGCTCTAAATAACCTGATTCTACCACTGTGAGTTTGTCTCCAGTGCTGCTTTGCCCAAAACTCTCCTGGAGGTTACAGAAGCTCCTCAGCAAATGGAACAGTTATCTTGAAGTAGTGGAGGTACCTCTTTACGTAGTAATCTCTTCATTATAGTATGAGTTCTCACAGAATAGGGAGTGAATTATATTTATTTTACCTCTCCACCACCACTACCCTAAAAAGAGTCAACACAGTGTCTTACATGTTTGTGTTCATTAGATGTCTATTGAGTGGAATAAGAGGTGTGCTGTTAAGATGCAGTCCTTGTCCAGTCAGTAATTCTGAGCACTGTCCTGACGATTGCCTCCAACTGCTTGCTGCCTCTTCTGTGTGCTTCTTCAGCACGATAGAGGCTCCTGGCCATCCCTGGCTGACCCCCTTCTCCTCCCTGACCCTAGCCCTTTGCCATCCTTCCGGTCATCATGAAATCCCCTGCCTGCCTTCCTGCTGTCAGTGGCCTGATCACGCAGAATGAGTTCTGCCCAGCCCTCTCCTCTTCTTGACCTCACGGCCTGCTGGAACCTGGCTGCTTCCTGGGTCATTCTTGACAGGCAGGACAGCATGACATTTACAGTTTGGATTGTGGTAAACAAAGAGAGAGTCACGAGGAAGGGCAGGAGTTATGAAGCAGGAGAAATTCCTTGTTAAATTATAGAGGAACTGGAAGTGAATGAAGACCCTGTCTTTTTCATCCTGACATACTTTCTTCTTCTTTTTTTTTTTTTTTTTTTAAATAAGGAGCTTAGCTTCTCTCAGTTGGTCAATTATTTAGGATGGTTGATTGCAAATAATAGAAACTGGAGTGGCTTAAGCTGAAAGGGGAAATTTATCATAAGGATACAGAATCTCTAGGAACCCAAAGGTTGGAAAGCAGCCAGGCCTCAGGGATATATGGAAGCAGCTCCAGGAAGATAGTCCAGAATCGGGGCAGCAACCTCTTTCCATGTCTTGTCTTCACTGTCTGTGTACATCTGTCTCATTCTTACTTCTCTGTAGACCTCCACTTGCCCACATACTTCATCATGGTACATGGCTGCCAAGGGCTACTGAATATGTATTTGGCATGACCACCTAGCTCCCACAAAACTGCCAGTCCCCAAGGAAGTCTACCTGATTGGCTGGCACGAGCCATGTCCCCATGCCCTGTCCAGTCACCTGCCACCAGCAGAACCAGTGATGGTGTTCAACATGGCTGCCAGGTGTCCATTTCTGTGCTGGAGAAGAAGCAGAAAGGATCCTTCTGAGCTTAGCAAACTTTCCACAAAGGCCCACTACACTTTGTTCTGTTGTCTAATAATGCTCTTATAAAAGAATTCCGGTGCTTCCCTAGGAATAGAACACATGAAGAGGCATCCTATCTTTGAGAGTCTTTTTCAGACCAGATACATAAAAATGAATTGCCATTTAGGAAAGCTCACCTTAAATAACTAAGACAATGTTCTAGTGGTAGTTCCCAACAGGTTTTTAAGCCACTTCTGTTCATTGCAGGCTTGGCATCCTGGCTTCACCCAGGAGCCTCACATACATCTAGATGGCTCACTGGCCCACAGCACTTGTGGTAAAGCAGACGGGACGGGTGTTGCTCCCTCCTCAAGGTCTTACACCAATGATGCCCACGCCTCCCCCTCAGCAGCCAGAGTTCTCTCCTCTTTCACATAAGGCAGGGTAGTCAGGTCTGGGGAGAGAGAATCCCCTTCCTTTGAGGGAGTTCTGACATCTTCTGAACCTAGGTCACTGCTTCCTTGATGTGGTTTGAGGGCAGGTGAGAGGGAGCTAGGATAGATCCTTCTTTCATTCTGAGCTGGCCTTGTGCACTCAGTGATCCACCAGTGCAAGCCTGGGTAGGGCTAAACTCAGACCGTTTATCCAGCTCAGAAGTGGGAGCACTAGAGGTAAGTTGCCGGAGGCAGCTCCAGAGTTTCACACCAGTCTTCCCTGGACTTCCCCACTTCCCTGTGGGCAGGGCTTCACTCACTGCCCTCCCCTCCTCCCCCTCTGGCTCCTGGGGACGACAGACCCTGCTTGGGCCCCAGCCCCTGTGCTCAGCCCCAGTCTGTGGTGACAAGGGGCAGGGCACCATCCCGGAGGAGGGATTCTCCCACTCTTGAGGCCTGTTGTATTCGGCCCACACCTTCTCAGTGACCCCTCCCCGGCTTGTCTTCCAGGCTCCCCGGGGACAGCAGGCCGCGTGTGCAACCTGACTTCCCGCGGCATGGACAGCTGCGAAGTCATGTGCTGCGGGAGAGGCTACGACACCTCCCGGGTCACCCGGATGACCAAGTGCGAGTGTAAGTTCCACTGGTGCTGTGCCGTGCGCTGTCAGGACTGTCTGGAGGCCCTGGACGTGCACACGTGCAAGGCCCCCAAGAGCGCTGACTGGGCGGCTCCCACATGACGCCGGCGGAAGGCCCTGCCCACCTGCCCTCCTGCACCAACTCGGTGGGATCTGCCAGGACCCTGGGCCACTGGGCTTTCTCGGGGAGATACTTCCTAAGGCATGTGACCTTTGTCTCAACAGAAGCCCCTTTCTCCCTCCCTGAGAGCCCCAGGACAGGGGCCACATGCTGCACATAAAGCATGCCTTATCCTCCCCGACTTCCAGCATTGTGGGGGCACATCTCTTCCTGGTCAGGACAGACTGCTAAGAGGGGAAGGGGGCGGCGGTGGGGTGGGGGTTGTAGAGCTGATCCCAGTCTCCACCCACCTAGGACCTTTCCTCTTTCTGGAGCGCTTGGCCAGAAGGGAAAAGTGTCCCAAAGGAGCTTTTTCTGTGTCTCACAATAAATGCTCACAGTTAAGAAATTCTGTCCTTCGCTCTGGAGGGTAAAGACAGTAGGACTAACTGCCACTGAATTAACTTTAAATCTTGAAAAGACCAAGCAAGGCTTTTGCCTGATCAAGTGATTTTCACAGCCAACCCCTCCAGGGGTAATTGGTACTTGCTTGGAGAAGAATGGCTTTCAGTGAACTTTAGGTTTAAAATGTATATTTTTCAAGGCGTTTATTGCCTTATTAAATAAAGTCTGATGTGACAAAGTGGGATCGTTGTCCTTTGGTACAGTTTGGAATCTTTACAATCGCAAGAGCCTCAGAAAGGAATTGCTCTGCTTTACTGTCCCCTTGATATAAAGAAGCTTTAGGGATGAGACTTCCTCCTTCCTTAGGATCTGAAAGGAATTTAAAAGAAGATTGATGATCTGGCAGTATTCTCTACCTATTGAGGGAAGATGGAGGAACTAACTTAGTAAGTGGAATATCAGAAAACGTGTCTGTACAGATAAGGAAAAAAGGGGGAATGATATTTCTGTCTGGTATGATGCATGTGACCTGTGGAATTTTGCAGTCAAAATGGCTTTGAGAAAGAAAACTTCAGGGATGACGAGACAGGGAACCAGCACGCTGACAGAGAGGTTTCCAGAGCTAAGTCACATCTGCACGGTAAACAGATGCGCAGAACGAGTTGGCCACGTGTGCCGGGGAGCACCAGTTTGTACCCATCCCCCTTCAAGCATGTTCAAAAGAGCTGTCATATTGAATTGTGTTCATCTGAGGCTGACAAGATGACAAGACACCAGAGCCTAGAGTACATGACACACAGCTTTGCTTATATAGTTGGCAACCCTAGTATATTATATTGCAAACAAATCGTCATTTGGAGACTATATTTAAGGGACCAGCTATAATTATGGGAACATAAATGTGCAAATTGTGGCTGGCTTCGGCCATGAGACAAAAGATGACATCCAGGGAAAATAGGGAAGCTGCCGCCCTATTTTGCATAGTAAGTAAAAGAAAGGTGAAATGTCTGAAGACACTTCTCATCTCCTTGGTACAGTTAGGTTCTGGTTCTCAGTGTGGTCTCTTTGCATTTACCAACAAGATGCTCCGTTCTCTGTATCCTGTGCCTGGTGACTGAGGCTCACTCGGTCATTGAGAGCCTGGCCTTCAGTTTCTCGGTCCTTGCAGGACGTCTAGACTGAGGCTCACGACAACAACCTGCTGGGGTCCTTGGCCAGAATTAATGCTTGCCTCCTAGCCCTTGTCAAAACGACAGAATTCATCTCTTATCCTTCACTTCCAAACCCCAAAATTTGTCATCTGATTTTTCCAGAGTAGCTCTATCCTCTTTTTATTCTGGGATTCAGAGGGTGGGAAGAGTGGAGCGGGTCAGAGTTGCTCTGAGCTCCGCATGGGCCTTCAGGGGTGAGTGGGAAGTCCAGGCAGGTGAATGGTCCTAGTTACACTGCAGCTGCCTGTGGACGCCTTTCTGGGGGCGATGAGGGGACTTGCACGGTGGTCCCACAGCTGTCAGCCCTTCTGCCTGCTGGATGAACTATGAAATCATAACTCCATGGGTGCATATAGAAATGGGGAGGATCTAAGAGGACATCTCAGCTCCTTCCACTTTGTATCTGGGGAAGCTGAGACCAAGAAGGGTGCACTTATCTGCCATTGCCCCCCATCTCCATGGCAAACAGAGGAGTCAGGAAAGTCAAGCACTTTATCTAATTTGTCTCAGAATTAACCCAAGTGGATTCTAAGTAATTTAGCATCTAAAGGGAACGGTCATGATTTCTTTTCATTGCTGGGCTGTTTTGATCTGACTTTGATTTCATGCTGAGACACAGCCTTCTTGATAATGAGCAAGGGCACAAATTTTCCTAATCTGTAAGGGAGGCTATGGCAGCCGTCTCAAGTGGCGATGGGTGTGGCCATCACAGAGGGCACAATGAAAGAGTGAAGTATTTTTATCTGCTTTTACTTCTGAAAGAGGATATCTCCGCTACTAAGGGAAAACATTCAAAAACAGTTGAAGATAAATTCAAACTCATTTTCTTTAGGGTTTGGGGGAGGATCAAGACACCGTGATTCTAAGTCATACTGAGCTCTTGATGACCTGAGGCTTTTAAGGGAATGTGTAGCACAAATTACCCAAAACAAAATGAAAGACTCTGTTCAGTTCAGATCCCTTACAAATTCCCTCTCAATGAAAATCTTACTATAAAACAAGGATTTCTAGACCCAAAAGGATGCTCATTAATGTTCTGCAATACAAGTTCTAACACAATAGGAGATCTCGACTAACTCAGTGGGGTCTTCTACAATAAAGATATCATCCGCACAGGACTCTGATCTTAGCAAATGAGTTGTCTTCTTTGGTCAGTGTGCCTCCCTACGTTGGTCTGCACTTCAGAAGACTGGACTGGACTGATCCGTGTATTTTGTGAGCACGCCTTGTCGGGGTGCATCCTGGTTACCCTCGGACAGCCTCTCACATTTAAGCTCCAGCACAAGAGTCCCAGGGGCCAGGACCACACTCAGCCATGGCACTGTGTCCCTCCAGGATGGAAGCCCCAGCACAATCTGGATATCACCAGACTGAAAGGAACATTCCCGAAGGATCTATCCAATGGCAACATATTCTGTATGGGGCTGGATGGTGGGAAAAAGATTGAGAGGGAAAGAGCTAGGTGGCTGTTGCCAAGTGACTGGCTGAACTTGGTGATGGAGCAGAGTGGCTTTATCAGCTCCCGTGGGTAACCACCACCCTTCCTCCTGTGGTTGCTTCCCTGTCCCCTCCCAGCATCTACTTCCCGAGGGGGCATCAGGAGGCCCAGAGTTGCAGGGCTTCGGGCCACTGCCCACATTCTCCACACCCATGGTGTAGCTTTGTGTGAGGCTGCCCAGGTTCATTTCAAGAGATGTTCTCGATCGTCATAACCATATTTCTTTCCATTGGAGTTACCACAGCACTCGATAATATCAGGTATCACGTTTCTTTTTCAAAGAAAGTAGCTTTCAAGTCAGAATATCGAACTTCACATTCGCATTTCTCAGCCTGATTAATTTATTAAGGAATCTTCCATCAGCTCTACAAAACCTAAAGCAGGGCTCCCTCAGAAGCAGCCAACATGACTGTGCATGCACTTGTCCTCGATGGCATTTTCAGGCCAAGATATTGTTATTACACCTCATTTATTAAAGGTTGGCCCCGGGCTGGTGTTGTCTCGCTCAGCTGAAGAACATTCATCTTCCCTCTTGCCTGCTCTACAAATAAAGGCTCAGAGAGGCATCCAATCGACCAGAACCATCCTTTTGTGTCTGTTTACTGTACTTCAACCTGGGTTTCCTTCTCTTAAGAGCAAGAAATGTACTCTTAACAAATAAACCTCGCCAGTTCCAAAGCTGGTGAATTGCTTTTGTCAAGTCTACACTGACCTTCTACAAAACAGCCCGCTGGTATAAGCTCACAAAGGCATGCTTATTTTGCCCTTCTCCTTAGCTAGGCGAAGAAAATTCTCACTCATCCATGAGAATGTTCTTTACATTTTTCAGGGGATCAGCAAGGTGACAGGTGGTCTGCAAAGCCCAACATGATTAGTATTTTTCTAAATCATAGTTGTTCCAACTCTAGTTTTTTTTTTTCCCTGATATTCACATGATTCCTGTTTAACCAAACCTCCCACTTCCATGAGCTAATAAAAGTGTCATGCAGATTGTTACAAAGAACTATTGTTATTTACAAGTCTACATTTTTTGTGAAATCAAAACATAATAAAGAGAATTTTCAGTGTTGACTTTGTTATTTTAAACTTGTGATAGTCTTGCTAAACCCCCTGGTGGAAAGAAATCCCTGCAGGTTATGGGAATTATTCCCTTGTCTTCTCTCAGGAATACACTTCCTATACAATCTTATTAAGAGGAGGCTTTCAAGTTTGTAAAGATTTTTGGGGAAGACCATTGGCTTACCTTACTGATTAAATACTCATGTGAACTCATGGGTAAGGCTTATATTCCTGACTGAGAAATTATCCCACATTTTCACCCTGTGTTGTCATTTAAGTGCTTACCTCCCTCGAGGTGCCAGCGTGCTTTGGCTGTGTTCATAAATTCAGTGTCTCTCCATAGCAGCTAGACCCACCCTGCTGACCTCTCCGAATTATTACTTTCCATGTACAGTGCTTGCTTTTGGTTAAAATGGTATTTTTTTCAGCTTGATTAGAAACATACAAGGTCCCTTGCCCCTTTATTGAGATCTGTGTATCCTGACAGTGGGTGCTACTCACACACAAATAGGGGAAGCTCGGAAAATGGAAATAAACTCTCCCCCAGCAAAGGAAATCCACCCAACATTTGCTTTTTCCTGATGAACTGTTTTGGGGTGACCTGACTAAGCAAGGTGTTGACAGTGCACATCAAGTACCCAAGGGTGGCCTGATTGTCAGGCTGCTTATGGTCCCTCTAGGATGATCTGCAGAAGAGGTAATGATACATGTGTCTACATGGGTTTTTTGAAGACCAGTTTCCCCAAATATTTTTGCCCAAATATTATCAATGAAACTTCCCTATTCACTAGCCCTTTGGGTGAGAAGATTGTCTTAGACATTGTACGATCTTCAAAAGCAACCCTCTGTCTACACACTAGATGCCAGAGGTACTCTCCTGCTTCCCAGATGTGACAACCCAGTGTCCCCAGACATGGCCAGATGTTCCTGGTGAGGGGAGGAGGAAGCAAGGTGTAAAACAAAACCATTCCCGGTTGAGAACCACTGATGCAACACTTTGCATCAAGTCCTTTACCAAAATGCAATCCATACACATTTCTGCCATTTTCAGTTAGGAACACTTCACTAGGAATGATAGTTTAATGAGATTAAATCTCGGTATTAATGCATCAGACTAACTGGGAAGAAATCTTTTGGAATGGGCATATCAGAGAACCCCTCATGAGCATGGGGCAGAATAAGACAGGCTGAGACTTGAAGGTCATTGTATGTCCTGGGAGGGTGGAAAGCACCAGGCTCCTGGGTTTCTCCAAATGGTCATTAACTGTAGGGAATCAAAGTAAGGATGGAAGCTTACCAAGGAAAAACAAGAGTGTGGTTTCAGAAGCTGGAGACAAAAATCTTCTTAGGAACTCCTGATTTTTACAACACTCAGTGGGAAAGAAAAGCCCCCAGATAAGGCCTGGAATGTGAAAGAGTGAAACTGTTACAGCTCTGTATAAAATAGTTGGGTAATTTTGAGCTTCTCAGGACAGAGAGGAGGCACCAAAACATGGAGAAAGACTGAGTTTCATGCAAAAAAATAAATAAAATAAAATAAAAATAGAATCTCCAGTTTAAGGCTAGGATGGATATCATTTGTGGGTTAATCATTGAACACCGACCCCTGCAACCCACATACACACTGCCAGTTGTCCCTACTGCAGGTAACGCTAGCCTCGTACGGGCAGAATTTTATGAGAGTGAAGCAATCCAAGTGCTGTCCAATGTGTGTCAGCCAAGAGCGGGAAGGGGAGAACACGTGCCAGATGCAACATGGGCAGAGCAGAGAAAGAAACAAGCCTGGATGGCAGATAAAGGATAACCTCAGCTGGACAGAGGACTTGGGACCAATGACAACTGGCTGAAGAAGGAAGTGGAAAGCCAGTCTTCTTCTACTTGACAATCTTTCATGGTCCCAACTGAATTTATACTTTAGGTTGCCCATGAAAATAAAGACCAGACAAAACCACTTGGATGAACAAATATCTCTTCATCTATTCCTTCATGCTATGATCTAGTTCTAGAAAATAGAGCATAATTAAAATCTGATCAACATGATCAGCTTACCATTTAGACTATTTTTGGACTCTTAACTTGATTTTGAAATTTCCGAGTAGTGACTGACACTGTGAAAGCCCCTGTAATTGAATCATGGGCTCTGGATTTCCCCAGGCAGTCCACCCAATCCTATGTTAACAGCCCTGCAGGCCTTCCTAAGTTCCATGGATGAGAGGAATCATATTACTGCCTGCAAACCCAATTTGAATAATTAAATGACGAAGATGCCTCCATTGTCCAGACAGCCAGATGGCTCACACTAGTTACTTCAGCAGAGGCTGGGGAGCTTAGCAAACCAGTCTGTGAATGTTGCAGGGCCTCATGTTATAGTGGAGGTGACACACCAACCAAACAAATAGCAGGGAATACAGAAAACAAAATCTGAATTGGAGTCTCCAAAGTCTACCTGCCCAAATGGAACTTTGGCATCTGCCCCTCGATCATTATTCTCCAATAGTAATCAAGACTTCATGAAAGGCCTTGAACTCTGAGTCGTCATTGTGGAATCATGCTTAACCAAGACAAATATTCCCAGCCTAAGAGTACAATGAGAAAAAGGGAGTATGGGTTTAATTTTCTTATATATTGCTATAACTATAAACAATGCCTTATCTTCTCAGCAATTCTCAGGAAATAAGCACCAGTGTTTTGTGGGTATTTACACCAGCCCTTGGAGATTTTATTTGAGTCATGATTCACAGATGAGAAATTTCCCTCTTCCACAGGGCTTAGTAACTGGAGTAAGAATTACTCAGTACACTGTACAGACAAACGAATTTGAATGCTTCGGGCTACTAACCATTCATTCACTGGTCATTTTCTTTCATTTTTTCTGAACTGACTGAGTGGGTCAGGATGATCCCTCTGGTTTGTATATTGTAGACATACAATTTAATGGTGTCTGAGAATTATGTTGTTCTGTCATATGGATACGAGACTTCAACAGAGCAGTGAGGTTACATGACACATCCAAGAGTCTGAGAGTAAGGATTCATGGAATCCTGGAATGTCACATTTGGAAGGAACAATGCACATAATTTATTCTAACCTCCATATCTTATTCATGGGAAAACAAAAGAGATTTCATGGTTCAGACTGTGATATAAACAATACACTGAATCATCTTCAGGAAAGAACAATTATTATTCATTCAATCGGTCTGTACTGAGCAGCTACTGAGTCAACTGCTCTGCTACATACAGTCCTGGAAATGCAGCAGTGACTAAGACAGATGTGCCCTTGCTCGGAGCCTTTGGGGAGGCTAACACAGAACACGTGTACTTCACTTCTTACCTTACAAACACTTCCATGTACATGCTTGGATTTAAGCCTTACAATTCCCCTTAGATATAGATACGGTTTTCCTCCTTTTTAAGATGCGATGAATTTCAGACAGATTTGGTAATTGGCCCAAGATCATAAAAAGACATAGAAGAGGCAGGGTCTGGACTCAAATATTTGCATTCTAACTCTGATTCCAGTGTCCTTTCCAGTATATCAGAGCACTCTCTGACTAAAACTCAGTCAGAAGTATTCTGTCCAATGAGCTATTGAAAATGATTCGGTTGGTTCAACAACCACATTTTCCAAACAAAAATCAGTATGTGTAGACTCTCAAGATATGTCTATGATTTCTGATTAAATTTATACACAATCCAGAGAACAAATCATATGTAGATATGTATTTAACAAAGCTCTACCAGAATATAAGTTGTACATTTAACAAACCACTTTTATTTAAAATAAAATGGCTTGGGGCGCCTGGGTGGCTCAGTGGGTTAATGCCTCTGCCTTCGGCTCAGGTTATGATCTCAGGGTCCTGGGATCGAGTCCCACATCAGGCTCTTTGCTCAGCGGGGAGCCTGCTTCCTCCTCTCTCTCTGCCTGCCTCTCTGCCTACTTGTGATCTCTGTCTGTCAAATAAATAAACAAAAATCTTTAAAATAAAATGGCTTCTAAATCCTCCTAGCAAATCTGGAATTTCTGTCAG
The DNA here is from genome assembly GCA_003697995.1 of Taxidea taxus jeffersonii. Taxonomy (NCBI): domain Eukaryota; kingdom Metazoa; phylum Chordata; class Mammalia; order Carnivora; family Mustelidae; genus Taxidea; species Taxidea taxus. The sequence continues at coordinate 266,666 of ML105227.1, forward strand.
AAGAAATCTACTTTTCCTTGCTATATGGAGACTCAACCTACAGTTGAAGATGGTTAAAAATATCAAGGACCAACCCAAACTTGGTATGGGTGATTTATTTAAGTTTCCTTAAACCCCTACCTAATGCTTGATTACTCAGGTTAAATTAACATGTCAATAATTTTTAAAGATAGTTTTCATAATAGTCTTGGCCTCTTATACTGAGGAAGAAAGTCAAAAGTTCCTTAGCAACAATTCCCAAGAAAAAAATTTCAGAATTGTATTAAACATAATAATGTATTTTAAAATAGTTTTAAAGGTACAAAGTGCATATAAATATGATATTCGGATCTATTAGGATTAATAATATTTTCACTTTGTTTAACATAAAGTATAGGTGGTCTTGCTATAAAACAAGTTGTGGAGGTTTGTATAATCCTAGATTATTAGATAATGTCTCTAGAAACAACAGGTGATCTTTCCTCTGCCTTCTAATGTGGAAACAATCCAGCAGGGCTGGAGTAAAACATGTTGCTGGCATTGACCTCTAATCGATCTTGAATTAATCCAACCTTGCAGTTGGGATATTTTTCTGGTGGTGGCCAAATTAGCAGAAGCAAGTTCTCTTCAGAGTATAAGGGAACCAAGGACAAGATCTTATATATGAATATCTGAGGAGTGTAGGAGATCAAGAAAGAATTTTTGTCTAAATGGAATCTTAAATGATGGGTCAGGGGAGAGGGTGGAGTATTTATCACAATTATTCTAGAAGTGTATGGAATAGATTTATATGCATGTTTATTCATGGCAAAAAAAAAAGTCCCCAGATATGCATTTTAATTTGTGAGAAGGCTGCTAAGAAATGTGAGATCATGGAGAAGGTGGTCCTTAAAATAAATAAATAAAATCCAGGGAGTGTCATCCCGCCTAGAATGTGATTCATTCTTTTGGACCAATAAATAGAGTGAGATGATGTCCAAAAGCAATTTCCCTATTTCTTGGACATGTAAGCATTTTTCCTTATAACAACTATAGCAGAATCAGTTCCCTATGTAGATTATATTGACAACCATGAGGGGAAACAACTCATCCCCAAATGCCATTTTCCTTTCATCGACCATAAATTGGGCCAAAAATTTTCACCCTTACCAATGCTGCCTGGGAGTTAAGAACTTATCTTTCAAAAATCTTCTTTTAAAATGTATAAATGTCATTCAGCTCTCTTCCCTAATTTAACAGTTATTTACTCAACAAATATCTGGCACAATTAACCATCTACCAAATATTTCCCCCAGTGTCGGGGAAACAGCATTGAATAAAGTAAATGAAATAAATGAGACTTCTATTTTTGGTAATATGGAAGACTAAATATCCCCAAAAGAAGCCTTCTGAAGCAAAATGCTTAGAAATTTAACATAGGTAAAATAAATATCCTTTAAAATATATAAGTAAACTCTCCCATTCCCTCCTTCAAATACAAGAAATCTCCAAAGGTTAAAAATGAAGAGGACGCTAAAAACTCAAGCCTTAGTGCGCCCCATGGAGGTTTATTAATCTGCTTCTCTAGAAGATTGGGTATTTATTTATTTATTTATTTATGAGAGAAAGGAGAGAGAGTATAAGAGCCTTTGAGCAGTGGGGAAGGGGCAGAGGAAGAGAAAGAATCTCAAGCAGACTTTAGTGAGCACTGAGTCCAATAGGGGGCTTGATCTCATGAGCTGGAGATCATGACCTGAATCAAAATGAAGAGTTGGACACTTAATAACTGAGTCACCCAGGTGCCCCTAAAAGATTGGGTTTTAAATTAAAGGCCAAGGCAAGGCAGGAAACAGGGTTTTGGGTCTTCTTGAGGTGAGGAGTTGGTATTAAGATACAGCATTCCATCTCTTCCCACATGAAGTCAGAATCATCAGAGAGCAATACAGTCAATTAAGGAAAAATCTGACCACCAGCACAGGGAATCAACCGGGAACAAGTTTGCTCTGAAATGGCATTAGGGGAGGGAAACGTTAATATAAATATATAGCCCTGACCATTTACAGCTATCAACCTCTTTTTGTTAAGTTTGATGGTAGAATGAATGTAACCTGTACACTTCAGAAATTGCCTAGCCAATGAATTAGCCTAAAACAAAACAAAATAAATAGTTCTAAGTTTTTTTTAATTTATTTATTTGACAGAGAGAGATCACAAGTAGGCAGAGCAGCAGGCAGAGAGATGGGGGGAAGCAGGCTCCCTGGTGAGCAGAGAGCCCAATGCGGGGCTCGATCCCAGAACCCTGAGACCATGACCTGAGCAGAAGGCAGAGGTTTAACCCACTGAGCCACCCAGGTGCCCCCCAAAAAACAAAATAGTTTTAGATTGAGATGCTTAGCATATACAAGAACAAAACCTCTGTGGGGGTCACATTTTCAGCCAGGCTGCAGGAGATTCTCACATATAATACTTCACCAAATCTGAATTAATAATTTAAAATTATAAAATATACTACAAAATAAGCCACCATGACTGAGAATCACCAAAGGAAAAAAATACACTTATACTCCCAAGAATATCAGATTATAAAATTACTATACACAGACAATAAAAACAAATCTGGGGGCGCCTGGGTGGCTCAGTGGGTTAAAGCCTCTGCCTTCGGCTCAGGTCATGATCTCAGGGTCCTGGGATCGAGCCCCGCATCGGGCCTCTCTGCTCAGCGGAGAGCCTGCTTCCCTTCCTCTCTCTGCCTGCCTCTCTGCCTACTTGTGATCTCCCTCTGTCAAATAAATAAAT